>JAARMF010000113.1:27356-52728 GCA_022844705.1 Toxascaris leonina
TGGCGAAGATGAAATATGTTGACAGCTTTCACCTGAAACTTTTCAAGAATCAAGTGGTGTCTCTTCAGACGCGTGAGTCTACTCATGTAAACGTTATAGGTTTTGGAGTATTATAATGGATCGAAGCTGTGGCAAGTATCTGTGAATTATCTCAATGATAGTGATGTCTGCAGAAATGATAAATTTGTACAAGCAGTCAGCATGGGAGTGAACTCGACTCTTCTTGTGCTTGTGTCCGAGTTAGTTCTCGGTTCTTTTTCAGCTGACACTGAGGCAGGTCTATTGTCAAATGTCCTGTGACGTTTGGTATTGCCCTGTCAAATCCGATGTTCTCGGTTGCGTCGATTGTTTTTATAGCTTTCCATCTTTTTCTGCGATTGTGATTGCTTAAGAGCAATCATAATAGCCCCTCTAAGGGCCTAAGGGCAAGCGACAGGTAGAGATAGCACGAGACGGGATGGAAGCAAACGTCCAAACCCGTTTCGCTGAAGAAGAGAATCGGCTGTAACCGAACCTTCAAAGAGCACCATTTTTGGACTGAATTGAATTGTCTTTACTCACACACGAAAATAAAGCGAGCAAGGAAGAGCAATGGATGAATTAGCCGAATTCAGTGATGTATGAGGGTAGGGGATGCACTCGGTATTCACTAAACACGTGCGGGATTTGGCGGATCAATCGAGAAACTGCCCTGAGGTCGAATGAATTAAGGCTTTTCTTAAAAAACGAAATACATTGTGCCTCGATGATGTACTTATATACAAAGGTAGGTAAAAGAATATGAAGCGAAGTGCCTGGGAGGAAGCGAAAATTGGGAATGTAATTCGAGCTAATTGTGCATCAGATTATCAGCAATTCATAAAGAATCGAATAACAGCAGCGGAATAGGATCTAAGAAGTGATCTATATGATTTAATGGAAGTTGATCCATTCGAGCATTAATCCATCATCAAAATTTTCGTTTTTCAACAAAGTTTGGCAGATGCCTGCGTAATGCCACTGTTGCAAGGATGTGGCGAGGGCATATGACGATAACGACCGATTCCTTCACTCGATTCCCACAAATATTCCTTACTACAATAAATTTCATTCATAGTGGATGCCGTGGAAGAGCTGTTCGGATTCCTTCTAGACCAAACTTTCAACTTTTCTTTGTCTGAAAGAGCGAGAATTGTGGCCTCTCCTTCCCCTGTACAAAATTTCAGGCGCAGTCCCTCCACAAATCTCTTCTTCTTCAACTTCTTTCTCAGCACACCCTCACTATCTGGAACCAAAAGCCATGATGCCTATGTGAAAGAAAAGCCTTTGCAGCAATATGTCGAAGCCGTGCTCTTTGGACACCACCACCGTCTCAGTATTCCAGATTCTGAATCTTGCTGATGGTCACGAGCATATATATCTAACGATTCTGGGAATGAACTACTCCGATGTGATGTAAACTGAATTCCGCTTTCTCCTTTTTTTGTGAAGCAACTTGTGCAGAAATGTATCATGGCGACATCGCATTTGTCTCTTATGTGGTTCCAACTCATAAAGTGATAGTTTTAGCTGTGAAATTTTATGGACATATCCATGTGGTGACATCATTAACCCAATTTCATTCTGGATTGTGAAATTCTGCTTGAGTTGTGGATATTTGAATATCAAATGAAAATAGCACAAGAAAATCGTCGAAGTGGAGTTGGCAGTAAATCTGAAGGGAAGTTGGTTTTGAATGAAAAGTTTCATAATTACTTTGTGATTGCCTCTTTTTAAATGTTGTGCAGCCATTGATTACGACTAGTAGAATGGTGAACAGTATTCATGTAATTGCTTTCAAAGCCATATACATTATTTAAGACAACCATATGGCAAAATGAAAAATGAGTTCATTATGGTATTGGATATGTTGACGGCGGCAGTGATGTACAATTCTCAACCGTTGCCCGATGATACGCAATTCATCGACGAGCCACCTCCGGAGTTGGTTATTTTCTTTTCGTTTCCTCTTTCCGGTTTCTTAGCTAAAAATTATCATAGGTGCCTTACCACTCATGATTTGTAACTATACTCTCGGTGACAGCATTTGATTTCTGTATAAAATATAGTACTACTAATATTATTGTGCTAGATTGAGCTGAACCAAACAGGAGTGAAATAGATTGTATTGAAGTTTAAATAGACTAGTAATTAGAGTTTGAAGGATTGTACGTTACCTAGATGTAGATGCCTTTACTATGCCGCTCATCTCTTTTAAAACAATGGAACTACGTATTTTGACCATTGACGAAATATGTTCACTGCAAAGTAGTTATTGCCGATAAGAGGCTGTCGTGCATCTTCTGAACCACTTTGATAGTACCGTGTAGATGAATTCTTAAGCAGTAAGCAGCTGTTACAAAGATACGAAGACAGCCGTAATATCATCGACTCCCCTGTCGATGCAGCTGACAACCATGCGACCACATGGCTGTTGTGACCGGACCTCTGGAACGCCTGGTGGTCAGCCTGCTGGCGAACCGTTGGGGGACCAGCCGGGAGTTGAACCCGTGTCTCTCCGCCTGAGAAGCGGAGGCTCTACCACTGAGCTGCCGACCCCGTTATCCTAGTTTTAAGCAGCTGTTATCCTAGTTAAAATAATAAGGAAATTTATTCTTTCTGCATCCGTTTGGATAGCTCTAAGAAGAAGTGTTTAGAAGGATTGTGGGCATATTGAAGAAGAATCGTCGTGAAGAGGTATTCCTTATGATTGTTATTTCTTGAGCTGTAGTGTTATTATTGGCAAGAGAAGGTGCTTTCGTATTTGAAGTGGGAGCTCCTTTTCTCGCATCGAAGAATCTTTTTCAACTGTTGCCATTCTACTGATGCCTTTATTGAACAAACCATGCAAATTTCTTTTTAAGCTGGTTTGGCTTCTGAGCGTCGGTCGAAGTGTCTTAGCGCCCTACATATTATACTTTATGAGCGGTTTAATGTTAACATGTTCTGAATATCATTCATGTATGGACAAATCCTTCCGGTTAGAAGAGCAGATTGGATTTTCATTTCTCGCCGCCGTTATGTCCGATAAGAGAGGGTCTTTACTTTGTAGGAAATGGCTTACCGATACTATTATGAAGACAAGTGCAGCTAATATACGAGCTTCATAACATTACATTCAAAGGCGAGAGTGATGTGGGTGTTGTTGCTTGAAGTGCTGCTGAGTGTTTGTCTACAATAGTGCACTGAGACGTAGAACTGTTGACTTGTTTTCGTTGCAGCGTCATCAATATAAGGTGATTGCGATTCCCATAGGATGGATGATTGTGATCGCTTGTGTTTCATGCGTTGTTTTTGTGCTCATTGTTGGTGCACTCATCGGTCAACAAGTATCCCAAAGAAGGTAGGACGCTGTATTCAGCTTTCAGCTTAGACATGATTGTTGAGAGCGAGTAGCAGTTGAGATATAGTCTTGGGTCCATTTAGGCACCTTATTGTCCTTATTATGTATCATAAGCGATCTTCTTAGTTGGATCGTGTCGTGTCCTTGCTACCTAAAATTTCTTGCGCTGTTTCATGGTTGGGGCTGGCTTGACGGTCAAATAAAATATGTGTCTGTATGTATTCGTTGATTGCTCGAAACAACAAAGCGAGACCGATAAAAGTTTAGTGGATGCGATAGTGGGATTAGTTGCATCCTATCCTCAATTCTTTCCTTTTTGATAGTCTTCCATGCCATCACCTGAATTGCAAGCAAATTTCGGTTGGATGCGTCGTTTTGATTGCGGAGTTGCACACCTTCAGCTTAATTGAGATGGTTTTTAAGGTCCTCGTTTTTTTATATATCGGGTAAAGTTGAAGTTTTGAAATTTGAGGCTAAGTTTTTTCATGGTTGAAGAAATTGCAACTTTCCATGCAACTCCGTGAGAAGAACGTTTGTCTTGGCATGGAATGAAGTGAACCTTGTTTTCAGGCGTTTGCAGAAATTGAAGAACAAATGTGAGGCATTAAAAAGGAGAAATGCTGGCGCAAGTGTCCGTGAGGTTGAGGCTGAACCTCTTCTAGAGCATTCTGAAGAGCAAAGTTCAGAATCCGCCCAACAGGTTCGCCCTTCTTCACCACTGCATGTCAAAGATGTTATTCGGATGCATGTGTTGTGCATATCGTCTGCCTATCCGATAAATTAAATGTGCAATGCTTAATGTCTACGACTATGGAATTCGATGGCTACAATCTGCATAGGATATCACCTGAAATTAATTTCCCCGCGAAAGCAGCCTTTATGAGCTAATGGTACTTTCGAGATGTCATTAGTTGGCGGAAATTGTGCTTCCGAAT
Source organism: Toxascaris leonina (assembly GCA_022844705.1). Lineage (NCBI taxonomy): Eukaryota > Metazoa > Nematoda > Chromadorea > Rhabditida > Ascarididae > Toxascaris > Toxascaris leonina. Next base: position 31,653 of record JAARMF010000113.1, read on the forward strand.
GTTAGATCAGAGGCAAGTCCCCTCCTAAGGATTTGCAGGGTTAACCGGAGGTGCGAAGAAAATATAGAAGACATTATTCCACTATTTTTCAAAACATTTGCTTACCAATTTGTTCAATAGCTGAACTGCGAAAAGTACGTTTAATGGGAACCTTCCTGGCAGAAATTCGTAAAACTCTGCACTCGATAAACGTTGCAGAGATATTGATGGTGATAACTGAGTGCACATATTGCATAATGCGATTTATTTCACTACTGTCTGTTACACATTTCTTATGCGGGATTGTTCCTTCTTCGAGTAATTCCTCATTCCCGTCGACACTGTAGTCATAATGAGGCAAAGGAAGCCACTGTGGCCATCATGAAGGCCTGAGGCCATGGTTATGATCCTGATGAGGCAATGGGGCCACGGTGAGGCTATGAGGTCGGTTATGACAGTAAGGAGGTAATGGTGGTCCTTGAAACAATGATGAGGGCCGTGTTTTGGTCTCTGTAAGCACACTGAGGTACTGAAAACATTGTGGCCGTGATGATATGATGGGGAGCATTGCGGCCAAAATGTTCGTAACGAAATTGATAATGGCGGAATGATGTTGTGTCTTGAGTATTGCGTTGAATCGGCAGTTCTGTACCACTAACCATTCAGCTCTCTGGAGATGTTCGTTCGAGAGATTCGCAATTTACAAGATATATGAGGCTTGTGGCTCTTTTCCTTCTCGATGAAAGCAAGCGGAAGTACCCATCCGAAATTGGTTGGTTTGAAAGTGACGTTTGAACCGTGTTGAAAGTGCTTGCTATTAGTTATCACTTAGTAAACAAGTACTACTAATGTTCATCAGTGGTCTCCTATTGTGGAGTAGGCAAAAATATTTATCGAATTCTTTTCGTTTAAAAGCACAAATTACACACAGATGGGATTTAGCATAAGATGGGATATACTGTGAATGTTTTGAATCTCGGCTTATTGCCTTCTAGATCTCAATTGTTTACCTCTGTTTTATTGATGATAGTGAATTTCGAGTCACATATGAAATAAAATCTTCACTTAACAAAAATTGTTCATTTTACACAAAAATTCAGTTTATTTCAGCGTGCAGTATTGCGTCATTTTTGCAAAAGCAAAGCGCATGGAATGAGGAGGCTGACGACCTAAACGATCTTCTCAATGACCTACGTAACTTCGTTCTGCCATCGGTAATGTCTACTCGTTGGCTTGATGAATGATGTTATCAGTAATTTGGCATGCGGATTACCAAAAATTCAGTGTTCATCCCACCGTATGAGCGCTTCGCTGAGGGATGACGGGATTATAGACTTGTCGTAAATGCTAGCCAGATTCTGATTCAGTGACTGAATATTTTTAAGCCCTTTGTATAAGTATTGCTTGTAGGCAAATGAATGTCAACGTCTAAAATTTTGGATAGTCATTGATTTCGAGGGTACTATAAGTGCGGGGAAGGGGGAAGGAGAGGGAGTGTTTCAGCTTTAGAGTGCGCAGAAAATAAATTAAGTATGTTTGCTAAATAACTGCTGTGTCGTTTATGAATCCATTCCGACGAGATGCATTCATACTGCAGTAAAGGAAGACGTAACTTAATGTCCACAAGTTCTTCCAGGTTTTTTTGCATTTCTCCACGCATGACTCTGTAGTTTTTGTCCTTCTACCCATCCCAAATTCACTGTCACCAAATAAAGGTGTATTCAAACTCGTGTTTCCGATTGCTATCGGGATCGTATCTTCGATGCAGCAAGTGCATTACAAAATACAGCCAAATGAGGATCATCTATTACCTATTGTAGCACAATAAGAGTGAGAGAATGAGCGTTTTTAAGTTGTTTTTGATATTCAGATTGCTGCAAGTAAGCGGATACGTCAACATGCTGCTCTCATCGGCATACCTTCTTTGGCAGATGTAGTCGCCGAAACATTTTGCAACTCTCTCGAAGCGAAGCACCTCATATGGGTTGGTTGCAATAAGCTCGCACTAATTTATGTTTTTCGCGAGTTTATTTCCAATTGTTTTGCCGGAATTTCGTGAACGGGAGTTCATATTTTCGTTTTGAATTGCGCGAGTGGATTTACAAGGGTCACGACTAGGTTCATATTTGAATATAACGATTAAAAGCTTTAACGTTTTTTAAATGAGAAATAATTTTTGCGCCTTTATTTTGTTGTCTAGATGTAAGGTTGCTTTTCTTCAGGTCAGGCTGGGCTTTCGTACAATCTTTCATAGAGCAAATCAGGTAGCGTAGAGACATGATGAGTGTTGAAACCCAGTATTATGCTTTGATTGTTGTATGCAGAAACTACTTGCCATTGTTAATTGGAAAGGGATGCCGCCGTTATGAATATGGAGTTTCCAGGGGGAACCTTTCGCTCTTTCATAGGTTGGTCAAGCTGGAAGATTTCCTTGAAAGCCAAGAGGAAGTGCCATGAGCGAGAATGCTTTCTACGATTCACTGAATGGGGTTTGTGGCCATATTAGCAGCGGCTTGGATGGACTTTGTGGGTGGTAATGAGGAGGTTTTATATTGTACGGAGGTACTATTTTTCTTGTCATGTCAATAATTATGTTTATTTGTAGATGTTATAGTTGTCTCAGTTAGATTTATTAAGTTGATGACAGCCATATTCAGCAATACTTGAGAAAGCTTGGTGTTCAAACAATTTCAAACAAGCTCACTATTGCAGGAAGGATGTCCGCTGCTTGATGAACTGGAGGTTGTCGTTGTGAATTGGCTTGGTCAGGCCATTGGTCTGCCAGAGAGTTTTCTCTTCAGAGAAAGTACCTCGAATAATACTGGTGGTGGACTGATATTGGTCTTTATTTATTTATTTGTTTATTTGTTTATTCGTTTATTTATTTATTTATTTGTATTTATTTACTCCACACCGTTTATTCATTTATTCACCTCACAATTAGCAAACAGTTTAGCGCCTTTGCGTTGTCGAAATCAGATTTTCAATACTCTATTGGTTTATTTATTTGCATACAGAGTTTGACTAAAGCATTTTCCAATTCGGCAAACGAGGTATTGTTTCCATGCTTTTCGTGTTGCCACAACAGCGCATTTCCAGTTCGTGTTATGACAGTGTCGTTTCATACGCAGCCGTGTCTTGTAGTGTCTGTTTGTCGGCCAGTTCCAACTCAAGAACCATTGAGGGTAGAATTGCGACATTCGACGATAATAACTTACACCACAACGAATTCTCCTACACCACAGTAGTGAACTGCCAGCGTTTGAAGCATTTTACACCAAAAAGTTAGGGCCAAATTGGGTTTGTTAAAGAAAAGATCTCTTTTTGGACGGAATTATTAACCGGCAGAAAAACACACATACAACAACGACGACTACTAGCATAGGCAGGTGAAATTGATGTTTTGAATAATTCATCCGCAAGTTGAATTCTTTTGTTGTTTTGAGGGATCCCCTACGGAGAGTGTTCTAGTGGCAATGATCGCTGCACGTCACCAGAGGCTTGCTAAGGATCCCACAAAGATCACTAAGGAGCTGGTGGCCTATGCAAGCGCTGAGGTACTTTTCTGGAGATGCAAAGTTGAGCTAATTTTATGATGACTGACTTCTTGACAGGATAGTTTCGAGGGAAACTGAAGAGATATTATAGACGATGGCTGCTTAGAGATTAGCGGTATGAGTGTTTACCAGAAAAAAGTGAACTTTGTTTAAGCTAATCGGATGGTGCATAGAGGTGTCGCTTCTTTTGAAGCACTCAAAGTTAATTTCTGGTCTTGTAATAAGTACTAACCGGAACTATTAGGCGCTGTGAGCCGAGATGCCACAGAAATAGCGATTAGGTCGAGGTGAATTAGTTCTACGAGATGTTAGAGGTATTCCTTGAATGCGTTATGGTTTTGAAGAAAGCACTGAGGGCAAAACGGTCAAAATTACCACAGCTCCATAGTACTTTCGAGTTAGCAAGGAATATCAGTTGTGTTTGGTAGGTTTGTTGTAATGTTTTCAATCTAAATGCGGTCGACTGCTTCAGAACACAATGTTTTCCAGGCGTGCTTCACATTCGAGAATGCTGCGTACCTGGCGGAGGTGAGTGCACATATGATTACGTGTGACCAGAACTTCCGGATGGACCCTGATGCATTCGAGAAAGCAATGGCGGTAAGTTGTGCATGAGTAAAGACTTTTCTGATAACCGATTTACAGTTTGAGCCACAGAAGACTATACGAACTCTTCTCTGAGTGCAAGACCACGGCCTCTGATAGGCTCTCATACATTTGTACTTTCGGTTTCATGCAGTCATAAAATTGGATATTGAGAGACTCTGTGGCACTGAAATTGCTTTACAGGAAGATATTGCCTATGGACTTGAGCCATTCTACGTACATGTCACTATTGGGACACCATCGACTGGCGCATGCGATGACCTTAAAGCGATTGCAGTGATTGCTTCTAGGTTGTCTCTTAATACAAAATTCGTGTCTCTATTCCTTTAGTCTACAAGTCATCGTTTTCTTACATAACATCCATGTCAGGAATATTCGTTCGTTTGGTGATTCGTTCTAGTTCAGCCCACATTGAGGATGTTCACTGATGGTGTTGCGTAGGAGAGTGACTGGTTCAATGGAGAGTGTAACCCAGCGAGAGTGCTTATTGTCAAGTGGAGTGTTTAGTGATATGTCAGTTGCTACCGTCGCTATAATATTCGTATTGCAATAATTAAAGGCACCGATGCGCTTTGTAAGTACTCAATAACGATTTGGCTAACGAAGCACCTCAAAAATGGTTCAGCTTGTAGGACTGTGCAATTATTGCTCATGAATATGACAGGTTAGTTTTATGAAGGTGTACAATGTTCAGGCATGATATGTGGGTACACGTCGACGCCGGATACACTTGTCTTGCGCTCATTTGTGACGAACACAAACATCTCATAAACGGCATCGAACAAGCCACATCGATTAGTGTTAATACTCACTTCACTTCCGCACCTACACCGCTCACTGTATTCTTGTGGTGGGTTATTTCTATGTCTTTGCTATTTGGGTACCGCATTTGGGTTTGCTAAAACGGCTTGAAGATGTAAGGCTAGGGAGACAATGGGCTTGAATGGGGTCAAATTTTTTGAGGAGAATATCTATGAAGCATTCTGCTGCTCTCCCACAGTGCTCACCTGACACTTTTTGCAATAAGTCATTTGATATAGATAACTGCATGTAGTTTAGCTTGCGATGTAACAGTTCTGCTTAGAAGCTCATTCAGCGATTGCCTAGTTGGTTTAGATCCTTCAAGTGAGTTGTAATTCTTCTCAAAACTCGTTTTTTTTTGTAAGTCGAAAGCCGTTTGCTTCATGCGATAACAGTTTAGACTTTACTTCATTAAGGACACGACATCATTCTACAGTCAAGGACACGAGCCAAGTCGTAACACGGATAGTGACAAACACATCGGGTAAATTCGTAAACCTCATATATTTAATATTTGAAAAGCACTAATGAAGAAAATACACTCGATTTTAGGGCTAAAGTGTGAATATAAATTACAATCGCATAGACAGAGCTCCGGAGCAGGAGCTGAAATTGTGACGGATTATTTCGACAGTGCGCATCAGTAGATCGCGACCTTCTCTTGACTATTCAGAACTGTTGTTGAGGTTTTAACTCGAAATGAATGCTAACTTGCGATCTCGCCGATGGAAAGAGATCGAATTCATGAAGTTATTCGATTATTCATTTCATAAGTATCTATTAGGTGTGGCGAGTTCATATCGCCGAAATCCGAGTTCGTGTGCATTCTACAAGCCACTCGCAAAATTTATCCAGATGCGTATCTATGGAGTGGATGGATTGCGATGCCGTGTACGCAAGGTAAGTGCCGGAAATGACTCGGACTTTTTCACTTCCCTCCGCGAATCTCGTTTTATGAACTTCTTCTCTTATCTATATAGTAGCATATATCAGTTGTAATATCTACGTTGATACCTCAGAGGTATTTTATAAAACGTTTGGTACCGGTTGAAGATATCTTATTTCGGCTTTCCAACTTTGCACAATGGAAGACCTCAAACTAATGTAATGATCAAATGCATAATTGATCGAGATTAAGAATACTTGGCATCACTAAGAATTAGATCTTTGTTCGAAACGTGCTATTCGAGGAGAGCTCAATAATTTGCTGGCTGGTTAGTTAATCATATGAGATTTCCATAACAATCCATCCGTTGTGGCTAACAAAGTTGGCATAAAATCAAATCTGAATTTTATATACGACACTGCTTTCCTTTTTCTTTATTCCATTGAATTTACATCATTAAAACATTAACTAGCTCAGAGTAATGGAATGAGCTTACGGAATTGAAAGGGTAGGAAACGTTCAGGTAGCAAAGATTACTGCACGAATGCGCACCACGCTAGCTAAAAACACACGTATTGAGATCATCGGGGATTCGCCATTGCCGATTATCGCTTTTAGACTCAAGGTATCACACTTCTTATGGCTTCATTAGTTTACTCACATGTGAATGAACCTATTCGATTGTTGGCATTTTAGCTTCTTACGTTCGCGGTATACACTTGTCCTTCCCGGTGGTTTTATTTGTTGGGCTTCATTCTCTTGGATGATATAGACCTCATTTATTGGATTCCCACGGTTGATGAAAGAAATTGAATTAGTGGAGGACCCATATGGAACACCGCTCCTGCAGATCGGGATGGGAGAGGTTTAGAGAGGAATGTGACCACTTAAGGTGCGCTACTTTACTCGCTCTTATTCCCACATCGCTTTGTTCCAGAATTCACAGGCGCACGCCTCCACTCTATAAAAAAAAAAAGAAAAAACAGGGAGAACAGAAAGAATCGGAGTGATGGAACTTTCGGAACATTTTAGTCCAAGATTTGAACAGGTGCACCGATTTGAGCCGTGTTCTATTAATATCAACATTTCATAAATTTCTTCCTACCGCTTCCCGCAACAAGAGGTTAGGGTGAATAAAGGCAAGATTGAATTATGGCGCATCCAATATGTGGATCCATATCCCTACCTTTCAACTCGGTTAATAATTCTGCAATTTCGATCCTTCGAGAGATGTGTGTCTTTTTCATATTCTGGTAAAAGGTATTTTGCAAAATATATCGTCAGACAAATGTGACAAACATTTGTTTGATGTAACAGTTGGGATAGACGAGCACAAACAGATTCACACAAGTGACTGAAGCAGACTAAGGCATCTGAGAGCACATTCGCTGTCCCATCCTTCTCTCGCACTTCTATTTGTTCGAGTTATTTGCGTATTGCTCGCTGCGAACAAACTGGAATTTGTTCCACTTCTCTCCAATTATTTCCTCTGTTTTATGAGAGGAAATTATGCAAATAATCTGATGACGCCAAAGATGATGGAACGGGGCGATCGGTGAACAGTGCTAATGGCGTTGTGTCAGGAAATTCTATGAAAACACTGATTTTAAAATCTTCAAGGAAAGAGTAATGGAAGTCATTGGTGATGTGTCGCAATGCACAAATCCTTGCTAGCAAAAACACAGCTTTACTGAATTACCTGAATCAGCTAGCAATTTGGCGGAACTTTGAAAATATAGTGAACATTCAACTCAAAAATCTACCAACTCGATCGTTGTTGATAGATCCTCATCAGCGTAACATATTTGTTCACCATTCATTCCTTCCGTGTTGTAAATTTATCTCATAATTTTTCATAACGTTTCGCTAGCGAATTGCTAACCTAAAATGAGACTGCTGAAGTTTTAAATGGGATAGAGTAAGGGATGTAAGGGAAATAATGTTGAGGGACACGACTCTCAACGACCATCCAGAACACGCAGGTTTTGCGCTTTCGTCAACGCATCGGGTGAGATGTTCGTAGCTTATGCGGCGGCAGGGGATGTCGACGTTGTTCGCTTGACCATCACCTATGAGAATGCCACTCCGAAATATGTCGACGAATCGTGCCAGCTACTTGCAGTTTTACTTGGCAAATTTGAAGGTAATGCGACTAATGAAGTTCGCTGTCTTAGGGCAACGATTCATGTGTTTTTTGAATTCTGATATTGCTACACGGCGGAGAATGTTTTCTATTTCCTGCCAGAATTTAAGATTTTCTATCGAACTTTGCATTGTGATATATTCAAAACTAACAAAGTGATATATTCAAAAATAATAGCGAGATGCTTGTGCCATCTGCCATTTTTCGGGGGAAAAACTTGAAGATTTGATGTGACTATTCATAATTGTAGGCCTGCATATACGTTACCAAATGCTCATGAAGGGTGTGAATGAATTAAACTTTATTCTCTCATCGAAAACTGAATAAATGGGCGAACCGCAACATCCTTCAGAGGCTGTTCCGTTTCATTCTGCCTTTTGAACCGTTCGGTCAATATTTAATGAACAAATATATGGCAGAATTTGGCAAAGATGTCATTCCATTCTTAAATTTCTGGTATATCTGAATGGAATCTTTTCCTATTATCAAGATAGCTTGCTGATGATCTCGAGGTGGTTGTCCGTTTTCAGAATGATGACTAATCTGGGGGATCAGTGAAAATCCTTTGCTTGTTTCTTTGCCTCATTGATCGATGCAGATTTCCGCCAAAGAAAGGCTTTCCTTCGCCTTCTTTTCGCTACCTTACTTTTACAACTCAATTTTGAATGGAAATAACGAATTCACCTTCGGTCGACCGGTGTCGCATCCTTTCGCGGAAAAGTGCTAAGCAGTGGGCAGCCACCATGTCACGGGAATTGGACAACTGGAAGGGGAGAGGAGGGGAGGAGGGGAAGCCGAAAGAACTCGAGCTAGGTCGAACCTTTGTTACCTGGCACTGCGTAGAAGGGAAGCAGTTTCATGGCTCGCCCAAACACTACATTTTTGAACGAAGGATGCGCTTTTTTAATTCATTTACAATTCCTTCATCTGTAATTCTTGAGGTACTTCTCCTTCAGAATTTAGGTTTTAATTTCGAAATTGGCGTTGTTGACTTTATAAAGACTACCTGTAGTTTTCGACAGGAAAGGAATTGATTCCGACCAGTATTATTAATGATTCCCTATGTCATTGCTGTCTCATAGTCTTCGAAAATCTCTTGTACCACTACTACAGATCCTTTGCCGCAGAATCATCTGTTTGCCATCTAACAAATCAGTGTAGCACAATAAAATGCACCGCCATGGTTTTGACATAATAATTTGTTCAGCGACGCACCAACTTGCGTGTTGACAATTCCTGATTTCATACTGTATGCCGTTGATTTTGAGCTTCACATGAGGTTACTGGATTAGCACACGTCATACGTACTCATTGCAGCCTCTACTAATCAAGTTAATACAGGTCACAGGTGTGTTGTTGCGTAATTACCACTTTAAGAGGAACTGATGTCGAACAGCAGGAATTTCAGCAGAAATTTAATCAATGCTCGACACCCCATTCATTTTATCTGAGGTTCATCGATAGCACGGTGTTCCAGCAGATCAGTGTTCCTCGGGAGCATTTCTTTCGATTGTGTGGCATATTGACATTATGAATTATTTGCAGAGAAGGAAAGTAAAGGTGAACGAATGTCGGAAAGCGAATGCGAAAGGTATACAAATGATGTGCGGATGTACGGTGAACAAATCCCCTTCCACGACCCAGCAAGGTTCCTATAGTTACATCTTCTCATTTTCATGAAAGTTGAGAGAGACAAAAGGTTTGGCAGGTGTATGGTCACGCCATAAAATTATGATAAATTCAAGAGTTCCGTACAGATTGCTGCTCTTTGGATGTTTACACAAGAAGCCGCTTCAACGGGTAGGACTGCGAAGAGCACACGTTCGTCGCAGCACAACTGGCGCGCTTTCTTGATTTTTCTTGTCTTTTTTTGATCATTCCGTACCATACTTCCAGCGATATTTCGATTCCACAAATAAATTCTAGTCGGTGATTCCACAAGCTACAGTAATATCGTGTTCGCTGAGTCATTTCGACGGTCATCGCCTGTAGTCACTTATACGCTCTCACCAGCAATGCCCAAGCACGAACAACTTTCCACACACGATATTCGAGAAGAACAAGAATCTGACACTACGAATGCACTAAAATATGTTGTTTCTTGCATATCTCCACTCAGTAGTAAGTATTCAGATGCAGTGATGTGGCTATCGAACCATCCCGCACAGGAGACGGCACCAGCGACAGTCAAAGCCAGCGGAACACCGCGCAAACGAAATAAACATTGTCAACGGTCTATTGATCTGTTTATGTATTGCATCTAAATGTTGTTGTGATCGTCAGATCCGATCTTCAGACTTCTGTATATATAATGGATGAATCAAAACCTCTATATACATAATCAAAGAATGATATACGTCTCCAAATTGATCCTTGAAAGTAAACTGCGAGGAACCTCCAGTGGAGGTGTACTTGATCGCACCCATTCAACTGTCACTTGTCAGCATTCACGACCTTGGTGTATTTGCGGTGGGGTTTAAAAGGTCAGGAGAGGGCACCTTGACTTCACCCTTCGTTCACCGCACTATAGTTCAGTTTACACGTTGATTCATTTGTCTCCTTGATGGTTCTTTCGCACACGACAAGCATACAAAACGTTCCTACTGCACTTTCACGGATGCGATAAATGAAGGTACGTACATGGTCATGCCACCTCACAGTACCCCACCGTCAGGACAAGGTTCATTCGTTTCATCTTTGGGATGGGGGAGGGAGAGGGGAAGGAATGGACACGACACGGCTTTTCAAATCTGTGAGCGAAACTCAGATATGATATCGTTTGTCTTGAATGTGTGACCACTGGAAAGTCATAAGCAAGGCACATTGGATTGTTTATTGCACGTCTCGGCCGTCCAAACTCTCGTTAAAGCACACTTTGTCTGACCAAAAGTTGAGAACTACGTGATCAGCCAACTGTCCACATTTGAAGCATGGAGCGTTGTACTTCGAAGGCTTGAAGAGCCGGACTTAAACCCAGCTCTTTAACCTATGACGCTAAATAGCATTTATATGTGGTATGCAGATGATCAGAGATGGACAGGCTACCTCTGTCCGCAAGCTGGAAAAAATCTTGCCCATCTTCGTGTCGTGTTATCCCCAGCAAGATTTCACGTTGGCTGGGCCTTCGATTTACCGGTGTAATCGCAACGCACATCCCTTTTTCTTCCCCTCCCCTGGATCACTTGAGGTTTCCACCAGTCCGTTCTGCCGGCTGTCCCAGATATCCGCTTTCTACACGTAGCCGAAAATTTCACAGAACCGCTGGAGGCGGAGGGGGAAGGTGGCGCCACTGACCTAGCGATATTATAAAGTGCCTTAATCTGCTGCTATGGATATCTAGCAAGCACAGAAAATAAGACGCTGCAAAACTAACAGTACCAAAGAATCCAGCAAGCTCATTGTTTTTCGAAGTATGAAGTAGTCTAAAATGCAGACCCATCCTCCCATGGAGTACATGTTGATTCGTTCGGATACTGGAGCTAGGATAGGCGTCCTACATATCCTCGAACGAATAAAATGGCTTTACTGACAAAGCAGAACGGTACTGGTAACTGAATCTGAAGGGAATAAATGAAGAACAAAGGCACGAAAGCTATCATTGTTGTTGTCTGAGTTTGAAGCTTCGCTAACGATGCCTGAGGAATGTGCAGCATATCTCAGAACTTAAAAGGCGACGTAAATTATGGATGTCACTAAAAGCAGTTTAAACCGATTGTACTAAGCCAAATGTTTGAAAGAGAATAAACGAAACAATGAAGCAATCTACCTAAAACTGAACAACATGCACGAGAATGAACCAATGGTAAATTCAACGACCAGGAAATGCGGCGATGAATCATCGACCAATTCATCATTCAAATGATCTCATCGCTTTTTCATTAGCATTTAATTTCGGGTGGTCACCTGAAGACATGAGGTGCAGCATGAATTTTGTGGTTTTTCTAGCACTGTTTCCTGCATCACTAAAAGGACTTTCCTCCAACTAGCGGTTTCCGTTTATTTGTGACACTGCCCTTTCACCCCGAAAACTCAAAGTTTTGTCTTCACCTTCATTGATGCAAAGCTTCTAAACCGGTTTCAATAGGCACAGCACCTCATGACTAACAAATGCCAATACGACTGGTTTTCTTCCACAAATCTTGCTTCCAAAGGGCTGTCGACCGCTCAGTTTTTATTCTGCTAGCAGCAGTCTCAAACAAATGACTGTCAAACTCTCGTCCTAAATTTAACAGCTCCAATACCTTCAGTGGTCCTCCGATAAGGAGTGATTTGTGTGCAGAAAACAAGAGCAGAAAATCTACCTGCTAAAACAGAGTGCAATAAAAGAGAAGACGATGAAAAGAGGAGGCGAAACGAATAGGACAGCAAGTAAAAACCTTCGCAATAATTTATCTTTCGCCGTCTCTGATCGTCTCATCGGCGGTATCCGAACACCGAACGGACGAGCACGAGCACAGCGAATCGTTAGTAGGTGCCGAATTGACAAAAAATACGGCCGCTTGTCAACAGCCCGCAGCACCGTCTCGCCAAGTCACATCATCGAGCTCGACTATGACCGATCGAAAGTAATCAATCAATCGATAAACCAATAAACCGATCGAAGGTCGGCCGGTCGTGCAATCGATAGAAGTGGTTGTGTCCATGCAGGCATGCAAGCCACTGACTGCTGATTTTTTGGTAGGCGCCGATAAAAAAGGCGCTCATTGCAGAGCAATACTTTCGTCATCGAATACGAGCATGCTTCGCAATACAGCCGTTCACGGCTTTTCCGTGTCTGCTTTGTTCCCACTTGTCATCGCGCTTTCCGCTGCGGCAGCCGCAGCAGCAGCTGCAGCTCGTCGCCTTAGCGCACCCGGTTGATATATCGCCCGCTCGGGACGATCCTCAAAGATGACGACATTGTCGAAAATAATATTCAAGCGATTGCTTCATGCTTATCGTCAAAATAAGCACACAGTTTCACTTGACAGCGCGCAGACTGAGACCCGTTGGAATATCGGAGAAAAGGGTACGAAAATTTTCTTCGATTCCAGAATACTACTCATAGAAACCAGATTTCGCTAGAGGTAGAGTTATACTGCCCTCATTCCCTTCCACTTCCAAGTTGTTTCGAAGATTGACTTCGCTATCTTCGATTCTAATATATCCCCTATGTGATTACGGCTAAAGATAAGTATATCGAAAAAAAAGTTCATCTACAGCGAAAATTAGTGACGCCAAACCTTCATTTCATGGACAGAATGCAAATAGCCACGCTTAATAGAACGTATACAACGCACCAAAACAATACCGGCGAGCAGCTTACCCGCTTCCAATTAAAAGGTTTTTGTTGTTCCTTTGCCTTCAGGGGAAGTGAAGCCTTATCAAGCACCAAGAATAGCCAGTTCACTGTGACATAAGGGTTTCAGTGACTGAGTTCGACTGACAAAAAAGTTTTCGAAAGGGGTTCACCCACACGTTAGTAAATGCAAAGTGCAGAAACCTTGGCACGGCGTGGTTGTTTCTGAACGATCGCTTCGTCTTTTTCCGACCCCTTCACGCTCTTCTCCGAGGTCTCTTTCGGCACGGCGGCAGGCGCACTGAGAATTTTCGTTATGCGAACTGCTTTTTCATTCATTCTGAAGAAAACAAAATTAGCACTTTGAAAACTTCACAGTTTTGACGCATTCTGAGAGCCAATTATTTGACATGTGGGAGCACTATGCTCTCCATCTTCCCTAAGTGCTTCCGGATTAATAATTAATCATCGTTCCAACATAACAGCGCTGCAAACAATCTCACAAGGTCGAAAAAGTTTTGCGACTTCTCTCATGTTGTCTACAATGCTGTTTTGGGCATATTTAGTTCATTCCCTCAACATTCATTATTTTTCGTCCATCAAAAAACGAACCATCAGTAAAGCCTTTTTAACTGTCAATTAAACAGTGACATTGCGTAAAACAAAGGAAAGACCAACTTTTCATTGTCGTTCACTTCCTTTTCTTTTTCCGTCTTTTCCTTCGACGGCTTCGTTTCCTCAGCTTTCACATTATTATCAGAGCGCTCGAACTTCTTTGCCCTTTCCAAACGTGTTACACGCTCTCTGCCACCTTAAACATCACTTTTCGTTAGTAGTTTCAGAACTCTAAACTCTCATTTTGCTGTTAAAATTGAACCACTGTTTCCATAAAGCCAAGACTATTCCCTTGTTGATCGTCGCGTTACACGGACGTCCTTGCGAACACACGACGGGCCAGTTGCTCACCTATGAAGCGCAAATCCGATGACGGCTGCTTTAAAATTAAGAATGATGCATTATTGTCTTGTCGTAATTTTTGCCATTCAGACGCACTACTTTCTCCATATGCAGCAAACAATAATCCACCCTCTTCTGTCAATATGCGCATATCAGGCAAAAGCTTTTGCTATGACGGCTGCTACTCAAAAACAGAGCTGGGAAACAAGATGAAAGTGGGTACACATTATACGTGATCTAATTAAGCTTCAGGTCATCTACACTGCTGCTGAACCAGTCGAATCAGAAGCACCTAGGAGCAACAGCACCTAACGTCCTCCCCCACTCGCTGCTACAATACACTCACTCGAGTCCACATTCCTTCTTCTAAACAAACAAAAGTCCAATATCAACCCTCCCGTGCCTGAGCACATACTCACTGATCTTCCCCTTGATTGGGGCGTATTCATGGATAACTAAAGAAAGGCCCCGACTCTGTATTCAATCCCACTTCTTACTGCATTTGCACCTCATACAACAAATGCTGCTATGCCCGCATACAGAAGCAAGACCACTTCGCCACAAAAGGATACAGACGAACAATGGAGCTGGATGAGGCAACCAACCGGTTATACTGTCACGTTCTTTCTTAGCGACTCGTTCACTTCTGAAACTTCTCTCACCCTTTCGAGTTGGCAGCTCTTGCTCCTCGGACGTATCCTCTTTGTTTTTCTTTGAAGCAGCCGTCCCCCGATCTCCCCGTTCCCGATCCCTTAAGCAAAATGAGTTAAAAGAGCAACGGTGTATGCTCGTCCGCCTTCCATCACACTGCACCCACTATGACCATATCCGACCAATGATAACTAGTCCGGCTGCAAGCTGAGCAAGTGATACTCAGCTGCATAATAAAAATATCCCCCTCCCCAAACACATCAACCTACCGCGAAACCTTAGCTCCACGTTCATTGAGTGGAAATAGAAAAGTCTATTGAAAGCTTGCGATGTCGTCAATCCTCCGAACTGATAAGAAAACGGAATTGAGCATAGGCAACATAAAAGCAACTTAATCGAATATCACATCCACCTATGACTATCGGATATTGCAGTCTGATAGTGCCGCGAATATATCACAATACTTTTTCTTTAGACACGATTGAGTTCGACAAAGATTTCGTTCTAAAGGTCAACCCATCATTTAAGGTCAATATTTCAATCATTTAAGTCTAGAAAGTCTGAGACCATACCTCTATGCTCTGCTGACAACAGGTCAATATCCTCAGGAACGTCATATAAAACCACCGTCTAGTCAACAAAATTTGTTTTTTATTACCTGTCGTTGGATTTCTCTTTTAGAGCAGATCGCTCGAACTTTGAGTTCCGGAACTCGGTGATTTTCTTATTTTCATTGCGCTCTGCTCTTTCTCTCTGTTCTTTATCATAGAGCCTCTGCAATCGTGCACGTCTCTCCTCTTCCCGAGTACGTCGTTTCTCCTTCAAAAAACGTTTCAAATCAACACTTTGAAATACAAAGGGCAAATACTTCTATAGGTTCTCAACGAAATTGTACACAAACCTGCAACAATCTCAAAATGAACATCAAACGCTCAAAAAGTGCTCACTCTCTCAACAGTTTACATCACTCGATATCTCACCTGAATACGTCGGAATTTCTCTTCGTTCTTACGAATCATATATTGCGTGAGTGGCGTCTCCTGCACGGCGTTTTCTGTAAAAAAAAAGGCCTTATCATTCCACCCACATCACTGAAGAGAGAATAAACTATTTCAGCCTTCTTCGCAATACCAATTTTGTCGTATATCCCTCCCAAAATTCACGCAGGCATCTCACAACTACATATATCCATCCCTAAGCCCTACAGATCACTCGCCATTTGTAAATGCATTATCGTATGAGCAGCTTCGATTGAAATTTCATCAGCCATTTAATCAAAACAATGAATAATATCACTAAATGTTCAGAATCATTTCCTTACTCGGTATAGACCGGATATCAACGTTTCATCACATAATCTGGACATAGACCTCACAGGACATAAACCTGACATGAACCTTCCGCAGCATAAACCAGACAAGAATATCCCAGAGCATAAACCGGAAACAAACAAATAACACTGACACAAAAAAACCAACAACATACCAAGCGCATTTTTCTCCTTCATTTCGATCTCCTTGATACGTTGCTCTATTGGTACGATTACTGGCTTTGCAGGATTCTCGCGATCATCGACGAATTTCTTATATTCCACTTCTAGAAGGATTCACGTTAACTTTTGAGGTTTCGTGTAATAGCTCTTTAGAACACTGATGCCAAATCTATATTTCAGCGGCAGGTTGGATCGCTGTATATCTGCCTTAAATAACTCTCAAAGGATAGCAAACCGGTAATACTTTCAATGCTTCAACTGCTGTTTTTTAAAGGATATAATATCTAACGCGAGTAATTATTAATATTTTCCCACAACGCTCAATTAATCTCCCCTCAATTAAATATCACTGCGAAGAATAATTCTAATAAATAACGAGTGAATTACTTTATTTATTTCTTTATTTATTTCAACATCCTAAGAAAAAAAGAAAACATTTAAAAGTTATGTGCGATAGTTTATATAAGTTTTGCTAAAATGTTGAGAAAGACATCACAAACATTTCATCGATACCGATCACAACAAAATTCGAGTGATAAACAAATAATGCGATATAAAGGAATACCACTATCAATGGTCGCACATTTCTTGTCCCTCTTCTTCGAATCTTCCAACTTGTGGCGCGATACTTTTGGATTGGGAGCAAGCTCAACCAAACCCACCGACTCGCTTCCTACAAACACCGATCAAATACAACTGCTGCAGTTTTACAACACTCCACGCACCTACAACAGGAAGCGCGGCGCAGGGGGAACGAAGAAAAGGAAAAAAGAAGCGGAGCCTGCTCGTCAATGCCAAGTTGGAATAACTCAGCTCCACATCGAAGATGCAACCTGAACATGAATTTTCCATCCAATGTTACAATCATTTTTTAAATGCTCTAACGCTAGAGGCTGAAGTACTTTGACTTGAACAAAACTCAAAATCTTCAATGCAGTATTCGCCTATTATTTTTTTTAATTAGAAGCGAAATTACACTCCCATTAAAATGAGAATGATGCAGCCATTCGATAGGTTATCACTGCAAATGCAGCACTTCTCATACGATGACCTCAAGCACTCACAACACTGCTACGATTAGAGTCGTTGATCAAGTTATCACTGATAACACAATAGTTCGCATCTGACCACCATAAGTACCCACAGCATCAAAGCATGATTTCGATGAAGAGCTGACGGCACCGAATGCCTCATCAGTTTTACTTCACTTATACAAGGCACACTATCACAGCGCATCTATTTAACAACGAACCTTAGGTAATGTTTACTGCGAACAGCAGTTGCCCCTACTGAAGGCTCAACACAAAAAACGTGAGGAGAAGAAACCGGCTACAGCAGACTCTTTACAAGGTTAACTGGTCCCCTAGGGGCTTAACTCAAGGTAAAGGAAGAAGAATCAGGAATGCTGTGCTGCAATAGCGTGCCTTGATGCTTATTCACACAACTCTTGAACTAAACTTGATTGCATATTCGTTTCAACTTGCGCCACGAATCGCATGTGATCGCTGACAGAGCCAGATGCAGCGGAAGGGACTGGGAAGGTAACAATTCGTGACCACGAACGAGGAGGAAGAGACAAGAAAATGATGGATGTTCAAGCAGTTACGATTCACTCTGCAGGCTCACGCCAAGGTATTTTAATGTTACACGTGCGGTGGAGGATAGGGGTAAGTAATAAGTGGATTCTGCTGTTCTGTTTGGTTGGCTGTTGTTGTTTGGACTCTTTGGCTACCTTTGCCCCGCACCCTCCCCCCTCCAAAAATCCAAAAACATGCGACAATCCCCGCAAGAAATCTGTCAAAAGCTGAGGCGAGGAAGTCGCGTTGCACCAAAATTCGGATTCATTTCCTACTAAATTAGCGACCCATTTACTGTAGTCTAGGTCCTACCTTTCGAGCGTCATCGGATGAGCTTTTCCTAAGTCCGTAAAATGTTCTATGATAGGATTCCGCTCAACGATGATATGGTGTTCCTAGGCAGACAAGAGATTACAACTGAGAATGAGATATACCTTGTGAGTCGATGAAGACATATCCATTGAAGCGATCCCGGAATGCAACGATATCTTCATCGTTTTTGAATACAAAGTACGCACGTGGGAACGCAATCTTCGGAGCGCTAAAAGTTATCAATGATATGTGTGTGCTGCTGAGTGGGGAAGTTGTGAATGTCCTATGCTGCGATTATCGATTTGTTCAAAGGAGATAAGCAGAAAGGGATGACAACGAAATCAGGATGGATATGTGGAAAGTGTCGATTCCCGCACAGAGTCAACTAACTATTTTCATTGGATTACTTATCAAAAGAATAAAACAGATCAAAAACACTCAAATATCTTAGTCATTAAATTGTGTTGATCTTATCCGGCTGGATGGATGTGTGTCCCTTTCATTACATTATTATGACGGTCGCATCAGGTATGATCAATGCTTAACAGCACGATATGATCCATGACTGTGTATCATTCGCACATTAATTCATAACATCTCAAAAATTGTATCAATATGATGATCACAAATATGCTATTAAACACTCTTTCATATGGGTAAAACTTGGTTTCCTAAAGATGCACCCGATCAAGCAGATGGGCCTCTTTTTGGGTATAAATGAGGTGTATCACAACCAAATCCCCCTTCTCTTTCTTCCCTTAAAAAATTTGGCAATGGATGATTCTTTGCTGCAAAATTTTGACGCATGATTAGATCAATTCAAGGTAAATCACACATCCCATCAGACAAAAATATTCAAACGATATATGGCTGGTCGTAAAAATTACGGCAGAAGAAGACTCACTCCAGACCCACTGCGACAAACTGCGAGAATTCAGTTTCTGGGAGAGGATCAAGTTGCAACTGCAATTCTTTCCATGTCATCCCTCGTGGCAATCGTCGTAACACTATCTACAAACAATGCGATAATCGACCATAAAATCTCGGTATGTGAAACGTACAAACGATCAATAATATGCTATATCACAGCAGTGAAACATGATCAAAAAAACTTTGTCTACAATAATAATAAATATTGATTTAGTGAAAGTAGGAGAAATGATTTATAAGTTTTTGGAAGAAGTTGCAGTTGAGCAATAACAGGTTGGAGCTAGAACAGGTGAAAGAACTTGACAGCTCAGCCGATCCCAAAGGTTATCAGCAAATGTATTACTCGACTCGACCGCTCGCATAAATCTACGGAAGATCACTTCAGCTTTGGTGATCTGGCCAGCTTAAAGTGTATTAAATCTAAATTTTCACAAAACTGTTTGCAGTGATGTGTCAGTAAGAGAGCTGTTTCAAAATGTTCACTGTAGAGTCCGCTAGACCCACCAAATTTGGTAATCTTAGCCTCATCAATTTAAGAGTTGATATTAACAGACAGACAGACAGACACATACACATGCATACGCATACAGAGTTAGAAAGCCTTCAGGCATATACATCCATTAGCAAATGCGTAAAAAAACGCATAAGAAATGAACACCTTTATAGGGGCTTTCCTCTTGACTTTTTCCTTGTTGGTGGACGTCGTTGAAGACGCATCATCTCTCATACTAATGCTCGAATTTTGTTGGTCGTCTCCTGGAATGAAATAACCCCTAATGAATACGCATTCAACCTCTTAGCAGCAATGCAAAGAAGTGAAATGACCGAAAATATTGCGAACATAAAAATATTACAGTAGGCAAATCGTTAAAATCAATAAACGATTTGTTTATTATTTGTGAAAACTTTATTATATATTTATTTATGCGATTTTATGCACTCCTTAAAGTTGCGATTAATTATTTTTAATTTTTGAGTTTTATAATGTGAGGCAAAACTCATCACTAAACCGCTTCTATATTGACAGCACCTCTAAGTCAAATCTTCACTGAGTACCATCAAGAAGGATATAATGCAACCGACCGATCAAACTGAATCGTCGTCTATTCTTCTCATATCTCATTGATCTCTATAGACACTAAAACACACATAAACACAAAGATGCAATATAAAATGCATAAAAGATGCAGGTATTTCAGAATACAACAATTGTTTTAATATATAGAAAGAGATATTTCAGCATTAAACAGGTATAACAAATGTGATCCACTAAGGTAGTCACCACTGATAATCTAAACGAGTTAACTAAACGCGTGCGTAAGAAGTAGATGAAGCTGAGATGAGAATTCAGTTGGCGTTTGTTGACGGAAGTGATCGCTACAATGAGCATTTCGATGCTACAAACTCCATCGCCTCAGGATGGACCACATTGTATTTTGGTCCCGAACCAATAACGCATTCAATGACAAAACGTCAGCAGATGTTGTTTGATGTCCGTTGAATGTTGATTCAATCCGATGATACGGGGATACGATTCTGGAGAAGATTCCGTTAATTTGGTATGCTTTTTTAATGTTTTGCCCCAAGAACACATTGCAACATCTCCTCTTTCAATATGCATTCCCCTCGTTAATACCAAAAAATCTGCTCACACCTCTTAACGCTACCTCCTCATACACTGCTTGTTTCAAGTATTCCATTATGCTTACTAATGGATATATTTTTACCCCTCTTCGATGGTTCTCGCGGTAGCGCCTAGGATGTTAAACGTCCTCAGTGAGACTCCACCACCTACACCATCAAATTTCAGAAATAAGCCCTTGGGCTTATAACGTCCGCAAACCTTGAAACAAACACGTCATCGACACATGGGGAGGGGGCGGGGGGGGGGGGGGGGGTCGCTGATT
>JAARMF010000113.1:88400-113964 GCA_022844705.1 Toxascaris leonina
AGGGGGAGGGCGCAATGAAGCAGGTAGCTTCAAATGACAAACATTCTGCAGATACTAAAGGCTTCTCGATGGTATCACTTCTTCGAATTTATCAGTTTCTAAGGTGTGACCCGCACAACAAATCGAATTAGGGGAACAATGTGCAACAAATTAATATCCCATGCAGCCTAGTACGACTTCCGCACTCGCAAGCATTTCATGAGGTCTCAAATACTCCTTCGCTTATATTGAGCTCTACCCATATCATGCTTGCGCTGACCATCAAAATAGCAGCATGAGTGGACTTTTGAGAGACAGCCTTCTTAGTCCGTTTTGTGATTCGTTACAAATCCCGCTTGTCAGGACAAAGAGATGCAGGAGTATTCAACATCGCTCTCCCATCTTGTTCCAACACATTACTTCCTCTCCCTCTCCCCCATCTCCCTTCATCATCTTATACACCGATGAAACTTTTGTGACGTTGAGTAGTCAAAAAGGTCAGAAACTTTCATGAAAGTCGCACTTGGGAAGGTAACTGTAGTAGTTGAAATCTTTCTACAATGCAAATGCTAAAAACAAGCATCAAGAACTTTAGTATCGTTCTCAACAATCAACAGGTAAACCCCATCCATAAAATTTGGAACTTGCAGCTCTTTCTTTGGCATAGTCGAGAAGAAATTCGCAATTTTCGCTAACTTTTGAACTGATATATGGTTACAGAAAAAAACTGATCTCTGTGTTAAATATGAAGAATATTGTGATGAAGCAAAGGATGTAGTTTTGTGATTACTAAATGAGCTGAGAATCGGAATGAACTAAAGCTGTCATCCTAGATGCCTTGCTTAATCGATCGTTGGAAATAAATATATAATCGAGTGCGGATCTGCAATGTGAGATGGCTTATAGCGAGGGCATTTGTATTGAAGTTTTATGCTATACAACACAAGAACATGAGTACGTCTTCGTTATGAATAACAAACATTGGAGAGTTTCCTTGCAACATCACTCATGAACACCAAAATGCTGAAGGTATTGAAAAGTAATGAATCGTCACTTCATGCCAGGTAGCTTGCCAACGACCCCACCAACAACCGGCAGGTCCTGTGCGAATCCTTTCGCCTTATCAACCGCAGTTGATGACGTATTAGCGCTTTGTGATACAGGTGTGCCACCATCAGTTGCAGGTGATTCTTGTTGGCCAGCCTCTTCACCCAAAGGATGCTCACTTTTCTCGAGCTCGAGCTGCTTGAGCTGAACCTCGTTTAGACGTCGAGCTTCCTTACTATCTCGCAATAGAGCACGCCAATTATCCAATCCCAAGCAACCAGCTATCATCTCAGCACAGGATATCATATCGAATATTTTCCCAACCATCGGTAAATTTTTCACAGCAACCACAAACATAAGTGCAAATTCGATAGGAATGATTATCAAAAACGATCCAATTGCAAGTGGTAAACCAACAATCAATAATATTGGAAATGAAACAGCTGCAGCCGCTGTTATCACTATTGGTATAGAATCCATTTGACGAAGTTTAGCTCTAATTAAACCGGTGCCATAATATGAGAATAATAAAACAATGATGAGAGGTAGAAAATAATTCATAGCTGGTAGAATAATTGGTGCAAAAATTAACAAAACACATCCTTCGGTATGAAAAAGAAAGCGTAATAAATAGCAAAGTTTCCAAATATCATCCCAACCTACTTTACAATTACCACCGGTGAAGTGTTGGAATGAGTCGATCGGTTGACCACATTCCCAACAGAAATACTGTTTGCATCGGATATTCACACATTGAACGTAATGACAGCCATAGTATTCGGCATAGAGTGATTTGCATAATGGACACTGCTTCACCTCACCACCGAATGCGTACTGTATTGAGTTCTTTCGATGCTGATACAGTAGCCATTCGCGTTCCGCACATGGCATATAGATGTCGAGGTCGTTGTTTTGAGGGTCTAATAGCGCATCGATGTCATTCTCGTGGATTCGAACAGGACAGCTTCCTTTAGGACATTTGATACGTGCTTTGGCTTTTGATGCGATCCAATATCGGAGGTGAAGAAGTGCACAAGCAACGCAGACGAAATGCTCACATTGACGGAGTTGTATTCGCCACACATCGCCCTGTCGACAACGTGTGCAACAATGTGATACTGTTGGATTTGACATCGTCTAATATTCAGAGGTACTGGGATCGACGATCGTCAGATTGATCAACAACTATCCTGAAACATCGAACTCGAACTGAGAAATCAATTGTCATTTACTAGCCAACCATCGAATGAAAGCTGCAATTCCATGGGTATCAGTTTAGCACTGAAAGCATTACAAGTGATAATTCAGCAGTGTATGATAGAGTTTAAAAATTGTTGAATTGCAGAATGAGAACAGCTACATAAGCAGCATCTGATTCTCCTACAAACCACAGTTAAGCTATCACAAAAACAATCAAACTGTTAAGCACGGGAAAGTCCTATTGCATCAAAAAACCCATGCCATAGCTACGAAAGGAAACTGAAAGAATGTTATAAGCATATTCAAGCTGACCCGCATACTTGTAAGTTTTAAGCGTTTTTGCGAAGAAGCCTCCATAAGCAGAAGGCTTCAGTTTTTCGATTCGAACACGTATGTTGTTGTCCGAAGATGGGTTACTTCCTATCAAACCTAGCTATACAGCCATAACTGTAATCTTATTCGGCGTGCTTTTGCTAATACCAACGAGTGGATAACCATGCTAGGTGAGTTCACGTGATAAACTCTTTGCTGATTCATTTCCCCATACTGATGAGTTCATAAAAAAATAAAGAGTCGCAATAACACACTCATATATTAATCGGTCGAGCCACTCATGCAAAACTTCTTTAAAGGATACGGTTTATTCAGATCGGATCAACTGAAGAATGCAATACCATCGAGCAATCGCTATTGCAATTGCAAATTGCACAAATATGCAAAATTGCGTAATGAAAGACTCCTTCGACCTTAAGTTAATTTATAAATGAACTTTAATCTTGGAGTACTTAATAAAACCTATCAATCACCCAAAAGCACTACTGCCATACATCCACGCATCAAATGACCATCATTTCTAACCTTCACGTTGATTTACGCTCAACCGCTCTCGACCACCACCTTTTCGAACGGTGTAATCACTTCAGCAATTTTACAACGGGCCAAAAAAGAGTCTTATGCAGATTTCGCTGCTACTCAAACAGAAATGCAAAATGCACCAAGCGAACCTCCACAATATGTGCCGCGATAGGCCGGTGAGGCAATAAAAATATTTAAGGCTGAAATATTCCTAAACACTTTAACGAATATCCTTGATGACACTGTTGTTTCTCAGGCCCCTTACATTAATATGTAGTAGGATTGTTTGTCGATTTTGTGGTTACTATTATAGCAGAGGGAAACTTTCTTTCATGCAAATTTCATTTCAAGAGTCCACCAGCATGAAGTTCAATCAGCTTCGTGACTTATTGTTAGCCGCAAACTAGTTGAGAGCATCTATTTGTACACGTCTTTTACGTTTTTGACCAAAATCTAACATATTTATTTCGCATGCGTTCACTCGATCGCTCAATGAGCAGTGCAGTGCTCTCAAGGACTATATCCTCGTTTTCTTCATTTAATATCCACTACCCTCAGAGTATAAAACCCCCTCCCACTTTATTTTCTTGTTTTGTGGTGAGCGAAATGTCCGTTTTTTGTTGCTGAAAAAAGAAATTGTAGAAGTCAAATAGGAGAGAGGGATATACACTCTGAAAGGTTGACACACTACCCCTCTTTCATCCCGCTTAATTAGTATACAGGGAGAGATTAAACACCAGCATCACAGTGACTAATTCGATTCATTTTTGATACTTCATCCTCTGTATTACCTCCATATCTCCATCTCCTCACAAACCTTCCCCTTTACCTGCAGAATAACTACTTGAGTTCTTAAAAGTAAGTATATCGAATAATGCATGAGTTACTTGCCCTATGACTTTATCGCTGCTATACACATATCTTCATAAATTTGAATCTGAGATCCTGGCGAAGTGCCAACATGCAAATGTCAGCATTTCCCATTTTGCAGATGCAAGTGTGTGCGACAAACCGTCTATATGCAAGTGGTTGTGCAGTAAAAAGTTTTTGCTGTCCGTACTAGTATGAGTTGTGTTATCTGAGATCGGTTCTTTTCCGGTTTGCTCTTCGTGTGCAAAGTTTGCGTCCGGTAAGGATTGTTGGAATTAATCTATTGGTTGGTGTATATGCCTGGTAGCAATCAGGCGGGATTTTGGTTTCTATTTCAGGTTGAATCACTGTGCGTTCGCAAGGAATGAGCATTGAAATTCTCATTTCCGATTTATTCGTCCCATTAGATCATTGCACACGCAACACCCTTCTTTATAAATATGCATCCAGAAATGTATTTCAGGATGAGTGTTGATCGTTATTAAATTATCGCAGTATCGGTGTGGTTTCATCGATGAAACAGATAAGTTTGCAGATGGCGAACGCGAAGTTGACACAGTTAGAGGTGGGTAGGGGAGGTGCATTCGACTTTTCGAATTGTGCACGAAATATGGCAATGGCTGAGATGGGTGTTAAACCGCCTACACTTCGCAGCACGGGTACGACGATCGTTGCCGCCACCTATAAGGTACGGCTCTTGCCTTCTTGTAGCGGCGGCAAGAAGAAATACACTTAATTGTCGACTAGCACTGGTCGCTAAACTGGTTGCGAAGAGCTTATTCCTGACCACTTCGAAGTCAAATTGCTCGCCAGATTTATTTTGATCAACTGTATGAATTAATTTAGAGTGATCTGATGCCGGAGTTGCCTGTCATTGCTGTCAACTTGCTGACAAGGCCGTTTTATCGTGAATTTAACGAGCCTTTTCTGAGATTCTCTTCACTTTTGCGTTCATAAAAAGAGTGCACACAAACATGATGGTAGGGCCCACAATGAGTTTTCGCATATGTGCCATAGTATTGTAATTCGCTTAGAGTGAGAAACAATCTAAACGAGTTGACGTTTAATGTCATCCATATCGCTTGTTCTCGCAACACTCCTCTTACATTGCTTGATGACCTACACAGGTTAATGCGAGGAGTTGGCTGTTGAGAGGATGATTTGTGTTTTGTAGGATGGGTTAGTGATGGGAGCGGATTCGCGAGCAACGGCTGGTAATATCATCGCAGACAAACACTGCACGAAGGTGCACAAGTTGACCGACTCGATGTTCGCATGTGGTGCTGGAACGGCTGCAGACCTCGATCAGGTTCAGTGTTTATTCCGAATGTGTTCCTTGAATGTTTTAAATACCAACAAAGGTGGGGAGAAGTAATGGCCAGTGTATGCAAAATTCAGAGTATATCAAAGTAATAGTACTTGCTCATGCGAAATGCTCACAAGAAGACCGAGCGTTACTGAACAGAAAAGAGTTTTTGTGAAGAATCAGCCACTGAATTAAAAATAACTTCTTGGCTTAGCAAAGAAGTTACGCTGTCCTTTGCAGCATGCTTTAATCGGGCAAGTAGACATGCAGCATTGTTAAATATAATAAGTTAGATGGAGGAATGCGCCTAATTATGTGACCCGCACGTCGATAGAATACACGTCGCTTATTGTAGATGTCAAGCACTTCCGTTAGTTCCGACCATATCACAGTGTGGAGATATTTTCCTGATGTAAACCTGTGACATTTTGCAGGTGACAAAAATGCTGTCGGCGCAGTTGCGTCTTCTCGAGCTCAACACCGGCAAGAAGGCTCGTGTTGTGACAGCCGTTCGAAGGGCAAAGCAGCATCTTTTTCAATATATGGGATATATTGGTGCCTACCTCCTCATTGGTGGCGTTGATCCAACAGGCCCACATTTATACGAGGTTTGATGAGCATTTGCTGGATTCTTAGACATGAAGAGTTGAAATAGATTATCTGAAAATAATAGCACTGAGTTTTAAGGTATTTAGCAGTTGTTCATTATTGTCGGTGAATCCCCTTCCTGTGCTCATAAATAAATTATCATCCAAACTTTAGCTGCCTTTATCGAAATGCATTAGTGGGTTCTGTTGGCAGTGATAGTTCTTTTATATGTTATTGCACTAAACTGTCCAATATCGCTGTGGAGACGAAGGATGAAAGGGATCAAATCAGTCCATCTAGGTCGGAAAGACATACACTTCCTTAAGTGTTCTTAATAATTGACATCAGTTTTGCTACAACCATTTGCATACTCGTTTTGCACCAATCATTTCCTATAATGGCCATTTATTTGCAAAAAATTGTATGAGATATTGGATTGTTGAATATGTAAGTACATATTGTTAGCAATGAATATAATTGTTTGGTGTAGTGAAGAAAATTACAAAACTATACACCGTGGCAATTCCCGTGGCGCATTTCTTTATTTATCCTAATGTTACACCTTAATTAAGCTTTAAACTAATCTCTCCGTAAAATCAATGATAATTTACCCCTCTTTCAACGTAACTGACGTCATCTGTAGTTAAAGATCTCAAGCCCATGGGGCTTTAATTCGCAATTATGTGGTGAGTTGTTTCATCCCTTCTGTTACTGGCGTAATATGCAGCCCGTGTTGTGCTGCTATTTAAGAGTTTTTTTTTTCAGTGTTCTGCGAACGGAACAACGATGAGTAAGCCTTACGCTTCGATGGGTTCGGGCAGTTATGCGGCCATCTCGATTCTTGAACGCGATTTTAAATTCGGCATGAATGTGAGTCATCTGAACGCTGTCCTTTCTGTAATTAAAAGCTAACATCTTCGACACCCCTTGTACATCTGTTTGGATTGTGTCCAGTAATGTAATATCAAAATGGGAGGATGACGAGGGGAAGAACTAGGCTTGCTGTCGTAAAATTCAAAACCTTTTCACCGACACTTGTTTTGTTGTGATTGATGCGTAGTATCTCTTTGAATTCTTTTCTTCCTTTCGAACAAAGTTGCTAGATATATGTAGACCTGACGCAGCCCAGGTATTGGGTATGTCTTTCGTTATTTGATGCTCTTCCACATCTCTTCATTTACCCTTTTTACTACACCTCAGTCGCTACAACATGAATATGTTAACAACACTTTCGTCTTTTTCTTTTCTCAGTTTTATGTTTTATTAGTATCGCAATGACCTATGTCTGTAAAATATGGGTATTCTAAAAAGTGTTCCTGCCTCGTCGTCGAGTGCACCTCGAAAAGTAGTCTTTGAGCGATGCCATGATGCGTGGTATCAATCTTCTTTTGAGGAGTTTTCGTTCTCTTACCTGCAGAGGATTGTGTTTATGCTGCAGACCTTTAGTAGATCATGCGTGCCTCATGTTCTGTGTGATTTCGAGTTATGGCTTGCATAAAGTGGCGCAGTTTCTAAGGTTTGCTGAATGCCATAGACATCTGCTGGATGTGTGTTTTTCATATTTCACAGGCACAATTCCTCCAATCTAGATAAAATTCATTCCCAAAATTGTCTTTCTCATTCATTGCCAACCTTTTTTCCACTCAAATTTAGTCCTTCTTCATAGTACTTCCCAAATTTTCTCTCGTGTTTTCTTAAAGCAACTTTCAAATTTATAATTTTGAAGGAGGAGGAAGCATGCGAGCTGGTGCAGCGAGCCCTCCAAGCAGGTATGCACGGTGACAACGCATCTGGCAACACTCTCAACTTCGTCATAATCACTCGTGATACCACCACGTTCAAGGTGATCTCTTTTTTTGCTACTTATGTGAGACGGATATCAAGTCGGCGTGAGCCTGAAGCCGGTGTTCCTGCAAAATATCTAAGGGCATAGTGCGAGATGATTTCAGTGTAAAGGGTTGCATGAGATGATACCAGTGTACAGCTGACTGTAAGTGCAACAGACGCGAAACGTCGACGATTGATGCTCTTTGTTTTAAAGTCTTTTTGGCTGGAAGTAGAAACTCTTTGAATGAAATCACCTATGAGAGTTGTGCTTATGCAAAGGACGGTCAAGGGCATGGCCACTAATCGTTGTGAAATAGAACTGATTGAGTGAGATTCCTTCGCAGTATATTGCGTTACGTTTGCATTCCTCATCACAATTTGGCACATATTGAAGATGTGAAATTTTTTATTCATTTCTTTAAAAGATTCCTTCGAAACAGAAGTTTGAAGTGAGAAAATGCTAGCATGGAATTCTTCTGTTTAGCTCATCGGAGACATGTTTAATGGGCACTGAATCTTAGAAAGAATGCAGGGCAAAATTTGTTGTGACACCATTGCTCTCTCGATGATTCTTTTTTTTTCTTGACACCGAACAAGTACGGATAGCAGCGGTCTTTATCATTCATATCTGCTAGTGCGGATGCTTATTAATAAAGCCCGATTTTTCTGCAATAGATATTCCCTTTCTAATGGGTAGGGGTCATCAAATGAGACAATCTGCATTCGCTTTCCATCTCCTCACCTTTCTACCCATAGCCCACGTTTCACACAAATGGAACTTCCAGAGACACTGATTTGAATGAAGCCTTTGTAGGGACCTGTGGTTCCTGAATTTTGCGTACGTCCCGAGCCGATCGATCTGGACTACAAGTTTAAGCCTGGTTCGACGAAAGTGCTGAAGCAGAAAGAAATCAAATATGACATTATCGAAAGTATGGATGTGTCTCACTAACTCCCTTTGCTCTATCTCCTCCACCTTTGTATGGATGCTGGATATGAATTGTTTTTAAGTCGTCATCCTTTTATATGATTGAGCGATGCATAAGTCACTCTAAATGAACATACGGTGATTGTGGGTGATAATTGCCATTTAACTGATGGGATGCTTACATTTTGGCATTGTTCCATCTCGTGCATTGTTCTTCGATTTGCCCGTTTGATCCCTTATTATATCTACATGCTTCTTTATTTGCGGCAGTGTATTCAATGGCGGTTAAGCCAGAAGTTACGAACTCGTTTTGTTCTTAAAGTTACGGGATTCGGGTATTTTTTGAGATCCGGTCGCGATTTTCAGAAATTCTTTTCTTTTATAGGCATAATACACATGTTTTAATCTATCGCTATAAATCTGAGTGCTCTATAAAGATTGAATTCCAGAAAGATAGGGGGAGGGGGGGTTGGAGTGTGTGGATAAGCACTCCAACAACGAGCTGCTGAGGTCATATATATTTCATTGATGTTGATACGAGTTGGGTGGGGTGCGATCGTTTTGAATATTTCAGAGTTTCGATTTTATGGATTGCTTAATGATTGTTGGCCGTTTTCGAGTGTTTGCATTGTGAATTGAGTGGTTATGTTTCGTTAAAGTCTCGATAAAATTAATTCACTGTTATTTGTGCTAAGCACCTCGCGTTGTCCTCTTTGCAATAATTAGCTTTTTGACTCTTCCGCTAATTGGCTTGCTGATCAGATCTTTATGTCGTAGTTGCAGCAACGACGATTTAAACACCCCCTTCAGAGCGATATCCTCTCTCCGCAGTTACTTATGATTTCCCTCGTTTCTAGCCGTCTCTCTATCTGCCATTTGGTTACTCGATTTTAGCTTATTAGTGACTAGACTGCTTGATTGCAAAATCTTAATAAGATGGTTTTGTGATAAGTGATGCCGTTCCTATCCATATGAAGTTTTCGTTGTTTTTTTTTTTATTGCGCAAGTAGTGACCATCTAGAATGAATGCGTGATAAGTCAGATTTCACATGAACGTCGTTATTATTTTGCTTAAAAATGTAAAAATATGCGCGATTCCAAAATTATCGCATCAGATTTATTTTATTCTTTCATGGAGATTCAAACCAAAGAAAAGTTACGATTTCTTTGTTGAATTTTTCACTAAAGAAATGTGTATGCTTATAATAATTGGCAAATATATATAAATTTACGCAGTTGATGATCGCATTTGCAAAAATAACAGAAGTTTAGGTGATAAAGATCATTGGCTGGGGGCGTCATCAAAAAGATACTCAATGACCGTATCACGTCGATTGTTGAAACTCTAATGAGGCCCTCATCAATCACTTGAGTGTGGAGGGCGCCGCAGTTGTGAGCTCGATCGCCTCAAGAGTTCTTTTCCTCGTCCAGACATCGTTGTTGACATCTTCCGGTTACCGTACAATGGAATCACTGAAATCTTTTTCATTCAAACTGCGCAAATCTGTTCTAAACTGTGATAATGGCGATGATTTGTATCATCTAGCACAATAGAGAACAGCGATTACATCCGAGTATACGAGAGAGGGATTATGCATCGTGGAATTGGATGGAGGCGAATTGTGTGTTCCGGGATGTAACGATTAGGTGATGTGCATTCGTGAATACAACAAGTTATGTACAAACAAACATTTATAACATAAAAGGGTATAAAGGGATGACGTTTCGTTCCGTTACAATAAAAATTTTGTTCGCTGAATTGAATTAGCAGTGGCAAGTCGAAGTTTTTATATGAGGAGGAGAATTGTTGGGCTATTGCCCATATTATCACCATCCGAATGCTGTTTACCATACGGATCAGGTGACTTTCCTGTTTGTCGAAATAGTACGCTATCGCTGCAGATGCATACACGATGCTACGACTGATAACAAATCTTTTTTTGTTATTTTCATCAATGCAATCACTTATACGAAGATCGTTATCAGTTATCATATTTGCTATGCCCTAAATAAGCCTCAAGAATTGATTGATTTCTCCGCTCACTAATATTATCAGATAAATTTCTGAAGTGAATTTTATTTCTTCGAAAAATCAAATCCTTAGCGGAATGCTTCTTTTCACTGAACGGCATGTTGGGACCAACTTGCTGCACTTTTTTTGATATTGCAAAAATTGCAAGTGTCTTGCAATAAACGTTTAATTTCCATACGAAATAGAGATACAGTATTCACTCCATACAAATAAATTGGATCACAATGAATAATATTATATTCATCGACGATTTCGCAGTAAAACATCTACTGCTCACCTCAGTCTATGGTGGCGTATTTGGAAATTCGCCGTTTTGCTTCAGTTTGTTCCACAGAAAATTCGTCGATGACTAATGCTACTTGGCTCATCAACTCTGACCATTCTGAATGCTTCCCGCTTTGCTTAACTGAAATTGAAGCTGGATAGAGAATTATTTATAATCACACAACACTACGTAACATCCCAAGAATATGCCAATGCATTTGTAATTAGGGCGTTCCAAAAAATCCAGTCAATGCAAGAAACCAGTTGGTTTTCTTACTAGCTGAACTGCAACTCGTATGCCGATACTGCTAATGTGCATCACATTTATGTATGTAATGCGATGCGGTGTCAGTGTGCAGATATAATATAGTCACCTCTCCATATTTGTGCATTCAATCCCAATACGATCCAGTCCAGCAGCTCAAGCATTCAATTGCAGTGCAATCTGATCATGGCCGTTCTGTCGTTTAATTTCTATAGAATCCATTAAAGGTGGCCTGACTAGTCCCCAACTGTCATATCCACGATAATTCAGCAAGCATACTGTGTTGATTATGCATTACGCAAGCGGGGCACCTCACTAATCGAAGTGCGTAATTGCATAGAGAATATGTCGAGAGTGCCGCAAATGAGCTGCAACACCTGCGGTAATTAGCGATAGCATATTGAATTTTGCCTAAATGTAGGGCAGCCATCCTCTTTGCTGTCTCTGATGTGGTTACAAACAATTGCCATAGTCATGCCTGATCGACATTGATAAACAGTAGTCATCAGAAAGCGTGAAGTCGGTGCGTTTGATGTGCCAACTCTTGTGGCATTCAATCGCCTTCAGTTGAATATAACTGAACACCCATCACCCAAGCAACCCTCGTCATATTCGAACTGTCTGAATCGACTTTTTCGGCAGCCTTTATTGTCCGTTGAAACGATTTTCATCAACTGCCGTATTTCAGTCAGGCAGATGATATAAAAAATGTCCAAAAATTCCGCTCTCTGCTCACATCAGTCTATGACGTATTTGGAAATTTGCTGTCCTTCTTTTTAAACTGAATGAAAATATGAGAGCATTTCCTTGGGGCATGAAGTGTCAATAAAAGAATCGGAGAAGGTTAATTGCTAATTACATATGTTCATATATAATTATCGTTGCTGAGTACTCGTGACAAAGGCCGTCGCACGCTTATATGTCCAATGCTTTTGACGGATTGAGGAAGCGACGCTATTCTATATCGCTTTTGTTATAAAATTGATTATTCAACACGCTCAACAAAATAAACGTTAATTAGGCGAAGAATGTTTACTTTGTGGTTTCATTTAGGCTACTTTCCGTTCCCACGAGCTGACATAAAGGTTGTCAGGTAAGCGTACGACTCAATTTTTCATCAATTAAAAAAAGATTAATGCAGTTGGTAATCAGCGCATTTCAAAGGGGAAGGTGTGAATGAGAATCTATTCTAATAGCTAGAGTAGTAGATACTTAGATATACACGATCGATAAATTAAAATTGCACAACAAAGGTATTTCGTATAGTATAGGAATTGATCGATAGAGAATAAGACGGAAATTGAATAGAAAACCGTACATATAGAATAAATGAACAAATGGAAAATGTGTGCCACGCGGTACCACTCGATACAATCAATGTGCACGGTACACTATTCAACCAAACAGGGGACAGTAAATAAAGAAAGGGGAACTGGGGGTTCTCGATATGCATCTTTACATTCTTCTCATCTCATAGTGGATTTTCATAAGTTAAAAGCAATTAATAGATATACGAAATAATGTCGTCGTATTTTAATTGACGCAAATCTTTCATATGCCGACTCTTGTGAAATGAGCACTTTAAAGTGCTTATATTATTTATGCAGTGAGGAACGCGAAGCAATGTTTGTGAGTATGCTACTGAAACCGTTCACATGATTTGGTCGCGTGTGTATCGGGTAGGGTTCCAAATAATTGCGCAAATGGAGGTAGAGTGCTGCACGCAAGGTCGAAAGTTGCCCCATCTGTGCAAACAGCACCTCGCTCTATTAGCGTTTCCTTGCAATAAGATTAGAAGCAGGTTGCTTGTGTATTTGCTTAGATCCGTGTCGTGCGTCACGTTTTTTTGAAGGGTTTTGAATGTGAAAATAGGTCACTGATAGTTCATTTGATTATGAGAAGGCCATAAAGCTTGTTCGTTTTGTATGGAAATAACTTTGCTATTTCTCCCTCATCACTCACATTATTTTCAAACAATTTCAAAAGTAGGTTAAAATCACTGATATCGTATAGTGAATGTGGAAGAAATATGGGGGAGAATTATTGAGAAAACTATCGTACATGAAACATTGAGGAAGGTTATAAAGTCGTACGTTGATAAGCTGTATAAGGATTAATTATGCGAGCGACTCCTTATCTAATTGCACAATGCCTCCGGCAGCTTATGATAAGTCAATTTACTGAAGGCAAAGTTATTCATTCTATTATTGCTATAATTTTATTTATTTCGGTAAGTTGAAGTCGAATAAATAAAATAGTAGAAAGGGTTTTAACCTAACTTTTCATTGAATATTTGAAAGAATATAAGTTCCCGATCATATACTGAATGCGTTGAGTAAAATGATTGCTGTGGCAAATGGAAATCCACAGAAATTTCCGAGGTTGCATAAGATTCTACCGTTCAAGTTTGATCCTTAAAATCTAAAACTTTAAGGTTTCCAACAGCTGTCCTCTAAATCATCAGTTTTCAGAATGCATCAGCCCTTCAAGAATTCACTCACTTCAAGAATATTAAGTAAATATTGCAATATTATGGTATTTATTATTATGATGAAATGTTTAGACAGCACACTTTTAGCTCATCACTCGTTAAAACAATAATGATATCTTCTCTCGCTCGTGTATTTGCAATCATCACTTTATATAATCGTTTATAAGCAATAAATAATTATGTCATTTATGTGGATAAAAGTGACTGCTGAACATAAACATAAATGCTCAACAGTGGTGAAATGAATGCGGGAAAGTTCCTATTTTTGCCTTAAAAAGTGGCCCAAATTATATGAAGGAGAAGTATGCTGTGTTACGTATCATCCTTAAGATATCTGTAGCATTTAGAAATGCTCATCAAATTCTCTCAGAGAAATTTTCATTCCCCTCACATTTATTTACAGATATAATGAGGTATTGCCATTTTGTTTTACATCGGCAATGAAGCACTCAGATGAACGATATAAGCCCAAGTTCGTATGAACCCACCGAAAATGCCTAGCCGAATAGATTGGCAAGGAAGATAGGTGTGGGTAATCTGTGTGACTCAGTCGCGATAAAGAAGATAAGTGCAGGTGAGTTGTGATAAAATATATCAAGGTAGAGAAGAGTAGTTTTAAGTGAAGAATGCATCGACAAGTAAACATTAGAGGCGGCTGCATTCACAATGACACAAGCGCCATTTTATTGCTTCTTAACGGACTCTATAAATCAGTGCCGATCCGAGAGTGCGTAAATGTGTTGATACCGAATCCAACAATTATCACTCATCCAGTCGTCTTGTTCGTTTACACAACTGTTAGCGTTAAGCGCTTCCAACAAATAAATCTTTTCTTACGATGCAGTCAAAATTGTATATCTTCATACGATTCGCTACTGCATCACTCAAATTGCAACTTTCTATTGCGAAAGGCTGATAAAGCGATTTGCAATTGCATCATTCCACTTGCAGCTGTATAATGCAATGACTGGAAGGTTTTGTTGAGACTGTAAGTGGCTGAATGACTGAATAATGAATGAGGTGAAATTATACCAAATAAGGAAATAAATAAAGGAGTTCTGAGGAGGAATACGTTGAGTGAAGTAGATTTTGTATTATTACTCCATTCATCGTTAATGAGATATTCAGGATTATCTGATAGAATGAGAGAGTTGAATAGATGAAAGGAGATAGAGTTTCAAAGAGAGAGGCATAATGGAAAATCAAGATATTGGGCAATAATTATGGCGATTTCGCTAATAAAGTTAACAAGTTTAAAACATCACTACTAAAGGAAAATTTTTTGCAATTTCTTAATAACAAACAAAATCCATGAATAACTATTCAGAAACTATCAGGATTTAGCATTAATGGAGGAACGAAAAGAAGAAGAGGAGGAGGAAGATGAAGGCAGCGTTCGATATGAACGAATCTCGGCAGTCTATTAACATTCCTTGTAACAATGGAAGCTGTGAAGAGTTGCCAAGAGACTACCGTGAAGGCTTTTTGAGTTCATCTCACCTTCTCACCACTGATCGAAATGCTCACCTGAAATGCGTACAGCGTTTTCTTTTTGGCACTTACATTTGAGTGGTGAAATGGAAGGAGGGAAGAGCGTGTGGGAGGGGGGGTAGGGGGATGAGGCGATGGCGTGCGCTCTGATCATGTTATGCGATGCCCATTCGCAAAGAGAATGGAAATTATTTGATAGAAAGCGATGTATGAACAAGTAGTTTCCTAGCTGAATGCTTTATAAGGATTGAATATCGATGAAGTAAACATACAATGGATATATGAGCCAACCGGGCATAGAAATTGGCGTTAGAGTACCCTATTAAGCTAGCAATAGTGCACAGTTGGAATGCACTCATTATTTTGCATACGCAATATCGTCACTTGCAATACGCATCAAAGGCTACTAATTAACATGCACTGATAGCATCGAAAATGTTCTCTCGATTATTGCCGAATGCATTTGTTAGCATCACAACGAGAGTATCCTAATCGACTGATATTTGTGGAATTAAACTCATCAAAAAATTCATTCGATTAACTCATCAAAATTAAATTCGCCGAGTAAATATTGTTCAGCAAGTTTATAAGACTAAATGGTGGCGAATGAATTACATCAATGAAATATTGATGTAGATTTTGACTTTGGAGTTGTCTATTATTGCAAAGGACTTCATAAGACACTTCAGGCTTTTAAAGGTTTTTTGTTGACAACATAGGTAGTAGAATCAGTAGCAATTCTTTAGTCGTACAGTAATGCGCTCCTTGTGTTGCCTTCATTAGGCTGTTTTTAAGACCACTGCCAAAGTCGATCGGGTAATATTAACTGGATAACCATCCTTCGAGAGCTCTGATCTCTTTACGCAGCACACGATGCCTTCCATTTATCCCTCACCATTTCTTATGCGCTTATGCAAATTTGCACTCTCAAGTGGCATATGCAAAATGCATTCTGACAATGCCGTCCACACTTGTGTGTTGCATATATTTGTGCAGGAATCTCTCTGTATCTTCAATAGTCTCAATTGAGGAGTCACTGAAGTCGAGGAATTAAAAGCCTATACAATAACCCGCATTGATCCATTCATTTTCACAACAGAAAGAGAGACGCAAAGACAAAAATATTAAACGTATTTTTTACTTATGAGGTTTTTCATTTTGCACCGATTGTGTGTGTGGAAAAAGAATTCTTTACATAAAGTTTGCATAGGCGATCAGGTTAATTAAACTATAAAAGTACCGTTTTGCATATTAATTGATAATTTGATCGATTGTTCAGGTAAGTAGAACGCAAAAGCTTATATCCTACTAGCTTATCGGGCGTGCTTCAACTACTTCATTGCTAATCCTGCATCCTAGCTGCCTTAGGCATTTCAATGCGATTCATAATTTTAATGCTCATAAATTTCCACGTGTTTATGCATATATACTTTTGCATAGTTTTCCATTTCATGGCGTTGAAGTAATAAAATAAATAAATAAATAAATAAATGAACAAATAAATAAACTATTGCGAAAATACTTTGAATGTGGATATTTATATAGCTGTACGCCTTTTCATCTATTCAATGTAGGATTCTCTGCAGATCAAGCAATGAAATTTGATCGGCACCGATGTGATCTCTTTTGCTTATGTTTCAAGTTGGACTATCAACTTCGAAAGGAGTTACTCCATCTAAAGGTAACGAAAGGTTTGCAGATGTTTTACGTAGGATGGCTTTTTATTTTACACCATTCGGCTAAGAAAAAAAAAATTCTAAGGCGCTCGGCATTCTAAACAAAATGCCCTTTCTAATGGGCACGATTCACCTTCTTTTTGTTCGTCGATTCCACTTATAAGTAATTTCATGCGTTTTATGCTGCCGAAATTTGCATGAATATTACTTTGCTGTCAATAGCAGCAATGTCCGATGAATTGCCTTAAATAATTAATTGAATGTGTGCGATCGTGAGTAATCTCCGCTTCAAATATCTCACTAATTATTCGCAAACGTTTGAGGATAATGGTGGGGGTGGGGGCGGAGCCAATTCGATGAGGTCGGCGGTTCACAATCACAACTGACCAGTGGCTAATCGTTCGACTTGCGTGTTCTGCCCTTTGGATCGCTACTCTAAAACTGACCAATTGTTTTAATTCCACCGTCGATAAACATTAATTCATCATTGAATGATAGTCGAAGTGTCTTATTTTCCATTTTGTTATATTTTCAAAGACATAAAATTCAATGCATTTTGACTATGCGTCTATAAGTCTATCTGATGTGTGACGTCGGAAAAGGATTTCCGATGGGGATGGAGAGGGGGATGAGTACTCGATCTTCGATCAAGTGGTCAGCGATGGAATACTTCGCGTCATTCTTCGATCGAGGAGACAATCCATCAAAAGTGATTTGTAAGATTGGAGATATTGACGTAATGCCGTGGAGAAAAACTGCAGACCTAGTAGAGAGCTTACAGTCCCCCGTGAGGGAACCCGCGGGGGACTGTAAGCTCTCGTCACACTTATTTTAGCCTGCAGATCATTGAAATAAGCTTACGTGGTGAAATGCGCTGCACCCTACTATCACTTTGCAAATTTCATTTTGACCCGTTTATCCCCCTCAAAAAATGCTTTTAGGGTTTTCGGTGCAAATTTTGTTGTCCAATAAACTTGGTGAAAGCAAAATACAAATTTTTAGCTGAGAATTTAAATGCGCTATCAATTTCGTAGAGATGTGCAATGCTTGATATTACTGCATTGATTTTGGATAAGCATGCATCCGAATAATATTTTGGTAAGGTGGATAAAGACCTGCCTGTCATCGGTACTTTCAGCTTGCCTACCATTATTATTTTCACCCCTAATTAACGTCTCTTTTGAATCAATAAACCGGTAGTGGAGCTTTTTAGGCCTGTAAGTGAAGGATGACGTTCACATACATAAAATTTACGAAATAGCATTTCTCAATCTTTGTTCTTCCGTTGTTCCAAATTTTTGCTATCGATATCCACTGCAAAGCACATATTGACTGAAGCTTGAAATTGAGCTGCAACTTCAACTCAAAATCATTCACGGTGAATTATGAATAACTACTTTAGTGTTTGCATCTATCTGTGTGCTTATGAGCGCAGTAAACTGTTGCCATCTGATGAACTATATTTGCATGTGGGGCCCCACACTGGCGCCGCTCCTTGTAAGCACCCGTGTCGCGTCACCACTCCCTTGCTATATTCCCCGTCGCTCTTTCGAATTGCCCACGTTTTATCGGTGACACCGACATCGATGCTGCAGTCAGTCACCGAATTAACTTTCTCGAATTCCCTCCTTTCATGATTTTTAGTTTTTGCAAAAACACTGAATGTTTGCACTTGTGAGTTTGCATTTGTTTGCACTTATTGCGCTTATTTGCACTTATAAATTTGTTTGTCTGCCCTCTTGAATCTGGCTATCCAATTTCTTATTTGGTCAGGTTGGCGCACCTGTCAAGGTAGATTTATGTGGTGGGCCATCAGAACTGTGACGATGAAACAGCGCTATTCGAAAGCACACCCTGGCATACGGGTTAGCTTGGGGGTGCTATTCCATTTGGGGTGTACTATCAATTATGATGCATAAGTGATAGTAGATCAATGATAATATGGCTTGAGGTGTGATCGCCGTTCAGATATGTCGTATATATCAGTAATGATACGCAGATGACAAGCAAGATGCATCAGCTAATGAAGGACTTTTGAGTAGTTGTTTAAACGTTATTTTGCATTTTATTATTCAACTATTTTGCTGCAATTCTTCTATGATCTGTCACTAAATTCTATTGCAAAAGTTGCGTGCATTCATTGCGATATAGTCGTATGTATAGGTGTCAACAAGGCTCAATTGAGACAAGCCTTTTGCACTTTCTATTTCTAAAAAAATTTTCAAAGCATTTCTAACCATATTTATTCGATCAATGCTATAGTAAATATGCATATTTTCATAGCTCAAAAATGAATAAAATACTGAGAATATAGTCGAATATTTATTTATGCGTTTACAATATTGCACTACACATTGCACATCGAACAACAAGCGAATTGCAAATTTACAACATTCAACGATGGAATTTCCCCTCTTCATATGAAACTTAATACATACATAAGGGGACAATCTGAGCTAGTCGATGTGTTTATTTATTCATCAATTCACCAATTGCAACAAAGAAATTGGGAGATTCAATTTGGGAAGTAACGGAATGAAGTCAAATTTCAGCTGAATTCATCAGCGTCTAATTGAATTGCAAGAAATTATAAGAATTAATGCACTCATAGAAATTTAGCAAGTAATAGTGTTTTCGTCTGTTTTCATACGCATTTTTTACGCCGCTTTTTGATAAGCTGAAGCCTACGAACATCACCACCACCTGGTGATGAATTTCAATGAACGAATCTCTCACCCGTTTTCGACTCCCTTCCTAAATTCCCCTCCTCCCACTCCACCTCCAAATTGAACCAAATTGAATCGTCGTTGTGCAACGAGGTTGTGAGGGATAAGACTACAATTTTCGTTTCTGAGAAGTTAGTACATATTTTGAAGGGTCGCCGAGCTGAGTGCCACCGACTTACCGCGAAGAAAAAATTAGCGCATATTTGTGTTGGAGTGCTGTTCAAGCAATGAGTGGTTTGCTGGCTCAAGCTGGTGACATATTCAGTGATGATTATATGATCCGAAAAATTACCACTTACGATATTGCTTTCTTCAAAGAGGATGTAAATCGATGAAAATAGCGAAATGCCTTTTAAAAATAGCGAAATTTCTAGTTCGAAACAGCGAAATGTCGATTCGCACCATGGTTATCAGAGTAATTTGTTTGCACATTTCATCGAAAACTTCATTTATTAAGTTTTTTGTACAGTTATGCGACAAACTCGCTAAGGAATTAGTGATATATTGGTGTTTGATAAGAATGCAGATGGTTGTCAATGTGTTCAATTTTTTATGCGCAATATTTTTTGCACTTAAAAAAAAAGAATTTTTTGCGATTTTCAA
This sequence comes from Toxascaris leonina, assembly GCA_022844705.1. NCBI lineage: Eukaryota > Metazoa > Nematoda > Chromadorea > Rhabditida > Ascarididae > Toxascaris > Toxascaris leonina. Next base: position 108,549 of record JAARMF010000113.1, read on the forward strand.
AGTCCATTCATCGCAGAAATGCCAAATTTGATAAAAAGTGCTTAATTAGGTCGATTTTCAAATATTTCTTCGTTTTTTTAAGAATGGCAGTAAACTCTTGAAAGTGCATCCATATAACGCTTTCTTGGATATTTTCATTGTTTGTGCTGATCCATAAAACATAATCTCTGTTTTGACGACGTAATAACCAATTCCCTTAAATTTAAACTGAACATGATGATATAAATCGGATAGATTCCTATAAGCTCATGGAATGCTCATTTTTGAATTCCCTAGTTCCCTTAAAAAAACTTCAATAATATCATTTGCATGGATATTTTCATTTTTAATCTTTGTTTCGCTCAACAGTGGCTCGAATTGGCGTTGGTGATAAGGAGTTATAATTCTTATTGGGTGCAATCAGCTAGGCATCTTTTTTTTTGAATTTGATGAGTGATTCCTATTGGTTAGCCTATACTGAATGTGCTCCTTGCTGTATGTATTGACTTCCACTATTCTCCTTTCCCAATTCTATCGCTTCCTTATTGTGTCGCTTAGCAATTACTATTACTGACGTTCATCGAGTGAAACTTGTTTATTGAGAAAGTTCACTACAGGCGATATTTGCAAATTTATGTAGATAATAGAATGCTTTAACGCTTAGTGATATTCACTGTAAATCAGACTTTTATTCTTCGTTCATTTTCATATAAAAATGGCGATTTAATTGTTCAAAATATTTATTTTCCATATTCTTCATTATGCTATTTTATGTATTTTATTTGTATAACGTTTGATTTCGTATGAATGCCTCATGACGTATTGAGGATATAGAAATGAGCAAATTGCTCTCTAAAAGCTTCTGGATGAATGGTATGGAAGACACCAGTCAAAATTTTTTATTCTCTTTTCTTAAATTCATTACCACTTGCACTTTCATCTGTGAGAATTTCACTAGAAGGCCTACTGGATAAGGTGTTATATAGCATTGCCTATTCCATATTCCATATTATTATTGTATTTAAATGTAACTTTCTAACGAGCATTTCGCAGTATTATAAGCAGAGATCTATTGGACATTCTAACAAAGATCACTTTTAATTGATGCTGAAAAATGCTTACAGGTGTGAACGAGGCGACGAACATTGCGTGAGTATTTACGATGTTTGCCAATCTTCGAACGTTGATCCTACTCGTTAGCGTTCCCCTATTATCATGCGAAAAGGTAAGCAATCCGGATTTCACTCTCACTTGTAAACTCAAGCCTTTATTATTTCATATCATATTTTGCGTTCTTATCAAAACACTTTGTGATATGATAACTTGTAGTATAAGTTCAAGTGGCAAATTGATCACTTACCAAAAAAGTGACAGAATGTCACTTTCCGCAATATTTATTTTTTGGCTCGTTATTATCAGTTGGGATCATAAGGCGTTTTTAAAGAGCAGCTTCTCTAAATGTCAACTATTCTGCAGCGTCAAAGTTACTTACATATGTTCCAATTCATGACTTGTGTTACTGCTGCAGCATGCCTATGTTGGAGCATAGATGTTCATGGCACGTCAACCTCGATTCTATCTGTCGGTTTTTATGTGGCTGTATATTTATTTCTATTTCTATGTGGCTGTACTATTTCGTTCTTATTGATTACAAAGTAATCAAAAAACTACTCAATAAATGTTCAAATTCGAAAATAAGTTTGCTAAGTTCTGACTAAATACTTTAACGCTGCAACAATGCTCATGAGGGTACAAAGCTAGAAACGGAAGGGATGAATATGTTCCACGCCTATTAATGACGTCATGAGAGGCACCTCCACTAAAGAAATAATTGATCAACGTGAATAGTGTTATAGTGATGGCGTAATGAATTCATCTTTCAAGCACCACATAGTTTCAACACTGATAAGAACGTCGTTAAAGATGTCTCCATGTGCAGTGTTATCGTCTAGTGCAAACATTCAAAGAATTCTGTCGCAACGTTTATTTGTTGGTACTAACGTCAGTAGCATTACACATCATTTCACCGCTTTTCGATGCTTTACTTTTAGTTGATTTTTGTTTGGAAAAAGGTGTTTGTTTTTAAATAGAGGAAAATGGAATGTGGGAGGGGTTCATTTTAAGAGTGCTTGAATTCTTGCCATATGAGGCATCGAATAAGTCAGTGGGCGAAGGTTATAATAATGTTGCTGTGCTGCAAATCTAGGATTTTTTAAAAATATTACCGATGTTACTTAGTGGCTATGGCGAGGCGAAGAGGTTGAAAAACGTGAGTGGCATCAGGTGACTAGTGCAGTGTGCGCTCCATATTACGATTAAACTAAGGTGATGTTGCAATTCATGCCCTGTTTTCTACGCTGGGAGAAATTTCTGTATGGTGTAGCACGGAGGGAGCGATTGACTGTGGATTGGATTAGAGGTTCGACGGGGCGAATTTGGCTGCAAGAATCCAGCGGAAAGCCGGAGAGCAAAAGTTCGCTTGTAGTGCGAAGGAAATGTTTCTGCAAGTAGGAAACGAAATTCTTCATTTGGACGGCTTGATTGGGGAAGGGGAAGAGGGACAATAAAAAAGTCGGACAGCGATTGCATGAGGGAAAACTTCAAAGAAGAAAATGAGGAATAACTCCCCATCGGAGAACTAGGAGAAGTGAGCATCACGTAGCACACTAGTTCGACCGCTGGAATTTGAAATTGGCCTTAGTAGTGAGTTTTGCTTGCTTAGTTTCAACAAACAGTCAGCTCATTTTTGAAACAGCGTGTACTAAAGAAGGTGTTCTCTGAATATGCTGCTAAGGTGAGGCGACGGCGTAGGGACGGATGAGGACCATATAGAATTTATGAACGTTTCACACCATCCACATTATCCGTTATCAGCATAAGGCATAACTGCGTTCGAAGATTGTTACCAACAATCAGCCACCTACAAACATTTCTATAATATTTCGGTTGTTTGCACCATCACCTGCCACACAATTTTATACCACAACACATATAAAGTAGGCTATAAAAGTAGAAAAACCTTTGGTGATTCTTAGCATCGAGCTTAGGTTGTGACTTTATGAAACCAGCCATTGCTAATCTATCAGTTGACTTGCAACAAAAGCATAATTAGTTGCTTCAGGATGGTCAGAAAAATGTTCGTGCAATTTGACGTGTCTAACCGCACTCTATGACCTCTGCGAAATCGTTCAAAAAGTTTTCATTGGAAACTGAACTGATTAAATGCCTCTTTCTTTATATTTGATTACTTTAAATTCTGCAGAAGTTCATGATAGCTGAATTCTTTATGTATTATATTCTTATGGTTCATTTCATCGCTAACAGTTTCATCAGAAGGCATCTGTTCAAGAATTTGAGTCGGCCAACACTTCAAGCCAAAGATTCCGACATTACAATTGTTTTCTTGGAGTTATTACATTGATTTTGAGGGTGCATTGCCTAGAAATAAAAAAAAATTTTCACATAATGTAAGATAATTTTTGTGTGACAAAGATTTTTTCTCGCAGATTAACGAGAGAACTGTGGTGAGCGTGGATGACATGCGAACGCCGTTGGATGTTGGGACGTGTGAATGCACAAGAGATGCGGCAACCCTCAGCAAAGGAGAGGAACACCTTCGTCTTCTACTCAGAGTTTCTTCTGTGAGACTCATTTCAACGCTTCAGAATCTTGCACATCAAGCTAATGGCAAGCATTTTATTCAATTTATACATTCATAGTTTAACGAACAAAACTTTTGTCGACATTCATTGAATCGATGAACTCTTTTATTGCTAATTTCATTCATTATATGCCGAAATTTGGTGTAATTATGGAGGTTAGTGTCGTCTTATTTAAATTGTTTATGGAGATAGGAGATAGGAAATGACATTTGGAATATTTGGAAACTGCTTGGAAATTTGGAAAGGGTTCACAAAATTACATCGAAACAATAGAATTTCGTTGTTGGTTTCTCAAAATATCAGCTGCATTTCCGCTTTATGAAGTCATTTCCTGAAATTGATGAATGGAACTTGATGAATTGAAAAACCATCTTCACACAACGCGTATTCTTGCGACTTGAAAAACCTCTCAGTAGTTTATTGGAGACATGGCAGATTTCAAAGTAAAGTGACCGTATTGCCTTGAATAAAATCCTTAGGAGTTTATTCCAGCAGATGTGGCAGATTTATTAAGTCGAAGTGGAATTTTAAGCAGGAAAGGACCATTGAGGATTCGATAAGTTTGTGAGAGGGACACATCCAAGGTAGCATCAGGCGGGGCATTTGAAATTCCATTTTGTTGTCAATTGGGAAGGAAACGGATCCACATTGACTCTTCCTGAGCGTATGAGTGGATTGTTGCTGGCTGTGTTACAAATGAGTGTAGAGGCATTAGTTGATTAAACGTCCAATCGGACTTCATTTTGCGCATAATGAAAGCGATACAGACGGCCGAGAGGTAATTTAAGAGTCGTCTCACTCTCACAATTTACTTCGCATGCAAATTTGCTTCGTAAAAGTGCATTCTGATGGCGTCATGTCTAAGCAATTGCACACAACTGTCTGTCCGTACGTCATTTCCAACTCGGCAACAAAGAAGCTACACTCTTGAAGTTTAGCTGGCAGTATCTGCATTGTATGATCAGCCCTCATACCATATTTCACTTCAAATGCGTTCAAAGGGGTCGAAATTTCCGAAGACGATTTATGATGATTGGTTTTTCATTTTACATCGATTGGGCCATAGGAAAGCGAAACTCTTCTAAAAGTGCTGTGCGAGCATTTAGCTTGATCGATATTTAGTTTGATCAGAATGTGGAGGATTTATTTTTATTAGTTTTGTTTTCTATTTTTAACTCTTTTTATTGGCAACTGATTGGTTGGGAGAGCAAGATATAGAAGCTGCCTCTCCATTTATTGTATTTTTGTTGTCGATCCAGGCATAATCCAGTCTGATTAATAAATAGGCCTGGGAGAGAGGAGGATAGGGGATAGAGGAGGAGGGAGTATTTAATGAAGAGGAAAGAAGGAAGCTGGTGAAAGCAACTATTCAACAGTAACCTAATAAATTGGCTACACAAACAACAGATATTACACTGGCAGTTCAACTGTTAAAGCAAGTAAAAGCAAGAAATGTCTATGTAACGCTTAATTAATGTGTGCCTTAAAACGATTTCAGTAATAAAGGTATTGAGTTGACACTGATAAAGTGTAGTGATTAGTTTAGCACAGTTGTTCTATATTTTTAATTGGCAAAAACTTTTGGATCACCAAAGATTTGGGAGTATTTGGAACAGATTATCATTCAGATGTAAAAATGAGAAAAGGAATGAGGAATTAGCAAGAGGAGACACAAATATTATCGGGTGAGAGAACGAAGAAAAGCGTTTATGTCTAGATATTGATAAAGTATGTATCAATATATATATATATATATATATATATATATATATATA
>JAARMF010000113.1:115310-126089 GCA_022844705.1 Toxascaris leonina
GGGGGGTGAGGAGAGGTTAAGAATCCATCTCGAGATTATGTCGTTGTGATTTTGTCATTCGAATCAACGTTCGTTTATGTTTCTTTTTATTTGCCCAAATATGGACGCTCGTAAACTGTACAGTAATCTAAAATATCCAAAAACCTGCTCAGGTGCGAATAAATGCTTTGATTTTTTCACTCTTCCGCCTCTCTTTTTCATTTTTCGCCTCCACAAAACTACCATATACGGTTTAATGTAACCACTGAGACTTTTCATTCGGAATATGACGGGAAGAGGAGGTGGAAAAGAAAATTGTCAGGTCGGACAATTTTGATAGTTCCAAAAATATGCCGACACTTAAAGACCAAAACCGATGATGATTCATCTAAACGTTCAGAACGCGCGATATCATTCATTGCCTAAACAATTATCTTTTAGAGAGTTTCATACTGCTACTGCTATAAGGAAGGGCCAACGATCATAAAAATTTTCTAGAGTGCACACATAAAAATGAAAAATTGTAGACGAATCGTAACTTGATTCGTTTGCCCTCGACTAATGCTTTCATTTGTTTGCAGCCGAAATCAACTTTCTCGTGCAGAGGAGTAAGTACAAACTCTACGAAGGAATGACAAACGAATTCCCTCGACTTATGTCGCAGCCATCAGTTGGTGATTCAATTGAAGAATTTATCCACAAATTACGTAATCAGCTTTTCATATCAACTGTAAGTTTCCTTTCAAATTCTTTAAGTTATGAATATATGCGCCTCAAGTATTTTCTTTCTTTTTAGAATTCAATGTAAAGAGGGTTCACTTAAGAAGACCACCGTCCAAACTCGAGGAGACGCGTCTATACACTTTTATGAGATGCAAAATTCGATGGAGTTTCAGCTTCAGTAGGCCATCCCTTTCAACAATCCACTTCATTTTCATCATAAAAAATGAAAAAAGATATTCTTTTATATACAGGAAATATTGGATGTTGTTGCTGAGAGAAGAGCTGAAGTGAGGATGAAGCATTATGAAAAATAAGCATGCATTCGTAGCCCATTTTCTAAAAATCTTCAGGAACATAGGGCCTTGTTCGTGTTTATAATGTGCACTTTTGCATAGGCACACGTAAATTTTATTGACTTTAGCCTTATTCTGTCACTCGTTCTATCTTGGTACTATTGGAGATTATTTTAAGAGAGGCTTTAACTGAAATGTTGGCAAATGATGTTCATGAAAAAGATGTTTTTTGCTGGCATTGTTTTATTGGAGGATGCAACATCTGAAATCTGAAAGGCAAAAAGCGGAACTTGCTTCTAACCTACTTATAGACCGCTGCCTGGAAGTCCAAGGAATTTTATAATGGACCATGAAGATTCTGAGAAATAGTGTATCGAGGGATTAATTCAATCACATGATCTGAGGCATAGTTCTGTTCCAGTAGCATTTAGATGTGATTTTTCAAATATTCCGCGAAAGTTTATCTGCTTGAAGAAGCAAAACCATTGATGACGAATCAAAACCTTCACAGCGGTCCATCAACGAACTCAATGATTGAAGATTGTCGTAACAGATGAGCCGTTCGGGCAGATATGAAATTCACAGTTTTAACCGAGCGTCCAGGAATCATGCAAAAACGATTGCATTTAGGATCTATCACCGCAACGGATTGAGAAAGAAATGGAGAAAGCAGTGCAAAACTTCTTCATGCAAATTCTGCCACCTACGTTTCTGTGTATGACGACGGGGCCATGCCGATCGGTAACACAATCATATGCGAACTGTCTGCATAATAATTCGCCCTCTTGGAAGACGTTCTACGGACCCGAACCGAAAGAGATGGCCGCAAAACTACGCAGAGCAATACTTAAATATCGAGTTATTGAGAAAACGATCGACAAACTACACAGGTGTGTTCTATCATCTGAACACCCATACCTGGACGAGTCCCTCCTCTTTTTATTTGATCTCCGTCACCCCTCCTCTTGTTCTTTCTTTCTTCTCTTCCTTTTCCTCGTCCTCTTCCTTTTCTCCTTTTTGCCCTGTTCCTTCTCTCCCAACACCTTCTCCGTCCAATCCCTCCCCACCATCTTCTAATTTTGCTTGCTCACTACTTCATTCCCAATGCTCTTATCTCCTAGCGATATCCCTTTGTTTAGAGGCAGCATATCAACTCCTCTTGCCGGATAGAGTTACGAATTACTCCTCAGTTTAACTTATCGGTCCAAACAGTTTATTGATTTTTTAATGATTAATGCTCATATGCTGTTCGACTACAAAACGCTGTATGATCGATACAATGCTTACAGCTCGCAAAAATAATGTTTAAATCTGAGCTTCGGTTACAACAAAAAAATAGATGAAGACAAAAGATGAGGATGAGATTTAAGGTCAGTGGTGGAGATCGAAACAATCAATATCACCTGTATAGCACGATTTACGGCTGTTGTCTATTGTGGATTGGAATGTTCGAAATTGGAAGGGAGTGGCTCACCGGTGGGCTACTGCAGTGATGCGTGTACGAGTGCTGTTCGTAATTGTCTCGGTGAAAGTGCGACCGATTGGGACAGTTTTGTGACTATTCTACGCAAATTGAGCGTAGATTTTGACAATGGCTTTGAAGAGGTAATCGTTATGATGCACACAGAGCTTCGATGTTTCTCCTTACAAGTTTAATAGGAAAAACTCTGCGCGGAGTCGATTCCAGCAAAGAAGACACTGCAATCAAAGCTGAGTAATAGTGGTGATCTTAATTTCGAATCTACGAAGCGTTCCTATTTATGCAGTTATGATTGAATTATATTGCGAAGACCGATCTTCAGAATCCACTTGGCAGTAACGTAAGTCTGAGAATTTAACGTCATCAGCGGAAATTATGATTTCTCTAGAGTAGTTGGGGAGTGGAAAGAACATGGAGAGTTGGAGCATAAAAGCTTTGAATTAGTCACATCTCATGAATAAACATCTCTCTAAGTATTCGTAAACAATTCAATTCGTTTGTCTTTTCTTCTCGACCGCTTTCTTCACAGGATGAGAACAATTTAGTTGGTTATTTCGAGAATAGTGAAGTCATGAATGAAGCAATATTCGATGGATGTCGAGAAGGTATTACCGAGATAAACATTCATCGTTCAAACGATTCACGAGCACCTATCATAGCAATCGTTCATCCTTTTAATACTGATTGTAACAATCGGTATTCTTCACCAATAGGAGAACAACAGAACGATGGAATTTTGTATGAGGGAATAACTTCCTAATTATTTTTGAAAACTCTTCTCTTCACTGTTACTTTTGCCTCATTCCTCTGCGGAAAACTCGTATGGTGATTGGATAGTATATTTTTGAGTTTGAGATTTCGGTGCAAAGTCTCAGCGTTAGAGAATACTTGCTATAAGTCGAGAGTAAAAAGCAATCAGAAGTAAAGCAGTCAAAAGTGCTTCGGAATCAGAGGTGATTAGGGAATCAGAATTGAGGGTTTTTATTGGCTGCTCGCTTCTTACGTGCTATAAGAAGTCGCACTCATCGCTGAAATGCTAACAGATGGACACGTCCGTTCCCACATTATCACATCTTCTTGGTCAAAAAGCGATGTTTTCAGCTCAGAGCTGAATCTGCTGAATTATTTCTTGAATATGTTTTCATTGTAATTTTGCAGTTGGAGCAAGGAGTGATTGCCTCTGTATCTCACGCAGTTGAATTTCAAGCACCGGCAATTGCGAAGATCGTTCTTAAGAAATGTGGTTTCGCTAATGCGTCTAAATCAGCGGTGTCGAATAGAACTCTTGAATACAACAAGCCAATTCCTGTGCAAAAGAAACTTGTCGGCATGATAAGAAAGGTTCGCTTCGATTTACCTGCCTTAAGTTTATTTTCACCTCGAATATCTCGACTTAAAAATTTGTGTTTATTGACTTGACATATGATAATTGGTCTCGAAGCCTTGCTCAACATCGACAATATCTGCCTCACTTTTTATACATTCAACTCTTTACACTTGAGAGTATCGACACCAATTTAACTATCTGACACAACACATGCTAATGGCACATAGCTTGTTTTGAAGACTCCCTTAATCTCTGTTTTCTTACCTATTAATAAAAGCTACAAAAAAAGCGATGTCGCTGCAAGTGTTCATCTGTATATTTGTTCTTGCATTTCTGCAATACTGGCTAGATTAAAAAATTTTTAAGATGGCATATGAGAACTTATATATTGATTCAAATAGAAAGTCGAAAGATCTGAGATTACTAAAAATTGAGAAAAAACGAAGTGTGGAGAGGTAAATTGAATTTGATGTGTATAAATTGCTTAAAAATTAATTCGATAGGATGCATTTCAGTTCACCTCATATGTTGGTTGGTGGCAGCGACTCTCACAAAATGTTTGTAGCGATGCATCACGTATGTCGACTTGTTGGAATGGCACTGCACTCATATCGAGGTTAATTTTGTTTGTTTCTTCTCTTTACCATACGTTAAAGACCCCATTTTAAGATCGTTTTTGCAAATATAAATGCTTAAAACGAAGGCTAGCTTCTATGAAGCAGCTTCAGGTAACAAAGGTATATTAAATGATCATTAGCCGCAATCGCTCAATATGCCATGTGAGTGGCAAATGTGACTGACGTGATTGTCTGCTTCACTGATAAAAAGCTTATTCAATTGATGCGAACCGCAACCGAGACATATGTCATTTCTCTATGTCGCAGTTGTGTGCAGAATTCTTGCAGAAAAGCTCAACATGCTGCTATACGAGGTTATTGTGAAGTATTCGTTGATAACATGGAAATACATCTAATAATTAATAATTGTTTCCGCAAAAGTGATATTTAGTCAGCTTGTTGGAATAGCGCTACTCAAATTCGCGGATGGACAAATATGCTTGGCCATCTTGTGTTGATAATTCCAACTGGTTGACACTGAAGTTAGAGATACAAAATTTAATGTTTATATTGAACGTGTCGTTATTTTTATAACAGAGCGAATGGAAGTTTTTAGTCAATTGGGTGGAAAAAATGCATATTTTGTGTGATTGATAGGATAGATCAAAATATGAAGGCACTATTACGAAAAGTTTAATATTTATTAGCAGCATGTGAAATTGGGAAGTGAGATGAGCATGATGGGAAAGGCTCTGCCATTCAAGATCTGACTCGCTTTTCCATTTACTTTAAGTGTAATATAACTTTCTAAGTCTTTGTAGAGCACTTTTTGAGACGCTATGAGTCCTTTCTTATTTCTCGTCGAGAAAATTTTGCAAGACCTATATATATATATATATATATATATATATATATATATATGCATAGCAAAAAGCTGATGACTTTTGCGTTCGCAAAAACTTAAAGGGCAGTTGGGATTTGGTGACGAATCTATTCGGTATACTCGATAGCTCGAATAAATTTCCCTCAACATAAGATTCAGAAATTCTTTTTCTGACAGATGCAATATCGATCGTCGCAGTTGGTGTCCTTTCTTCTTTCAATTAAGTCTCTGAATGGCTGATTTAGTTCCTTGCATGACAGACATCCATTTTTTTCGGCGTAATCCTTATAGAACCATTCGCCACGAATGTTTTTGCATTTATTCTGTCCAAACTAGCAACAATAGCATTGAGCGTTGCGCTGTAAAAATTTATCGCCGAATCGATGAGAGGCGCTGATTTCAGTACCATTTTAACAATGGCCATTGATCGGCACGTAGCCCCCTTTCCAGCTCAACATGATGAGGGCATCCAGGAAGCTGGCTTATATTGGCGAAAAAAAGTCAAGAAAGCTGATGCTTCACTACCATTCTCTGCCTATATTCTTTGGGCGATTAGAGTTTAAGCTAAGTACAAAAAGATGAACCGAAGGATTTTGAGAAATTTACACGAAAAATAATCTGCAAAAGTATATTAAGGCAAACTTTAAACCAATGTATGAGTCAAGCACTAGGCTCATCGTTCCGTTGATAGCTAACCTCATAGATTTTGATCTCAAATTCTTGATGACAAAATTCTTTCCCCGGAATATGTTAACAAACTACTTGATTTTTCCTTCCCATTTCTCGTCGGATGAAATTATTATTTAATGGGGAAACCTCATATTGAGTGCATAGGCCTTGAGATACAAACAAAAAGTTCCGCGATGACATTGAGATTAGGGGTCGAGATGGACGCTTAATTGCCATTTCTATGGTGTGCACTGTTCGACAACAATTATAAGTCGCTGTGGCCAATAAAGAGCGATGACAAATAAATCCCGAGCAACTTTACGATGCTTTATTATATGCGCCAACTATTTTCCGCTCTCATTGCTACCTGTGGGAATATCCCTTTCATCACCGATGATCCAAAAACTTCGAAAATAAGCGTGTGAGTACATTCGTCAATTAACGAAATTTATTAGTTATATACGCCAACGATTGAAATTCTTCGGATACGTTTGGGATGTTTTGGTTCTGAGTTATATCGGCGATATTCAGAAATTTCCTCTCGTTTCTATTTCTATTTTTTTTGTCATCTCTTATGCATAATTCAGATACGATATGGGTTCGAATCCCTAAACTCGAGATTCTGCATGACTTGTTTAGATGGTTTCAGTGAGTAGAGTTTGCATTGATGCCTATTCTTCTTCGTTGATTTCTTTGAACAATTGTTTCGGCAAGCAAATAATATGAATATTTTATATTCCCTTTCAACTTGACTGCTATGAAATCCATCACTCCAAGGAGATTGAAGCGTTACAGCGACAAATAGTAGATATTCCTCGTAGTGAAATTATTTGGAGTCTTTGGTTGGTGGTGAACAATTTTGAAGTGGGAAGTGTTTTAGGGGTTGACCAATCACTGCATCAAAACCTTTTCCGGAAAATATTCGACAACGGATGACCGAAAGTAGAAAGCCAAATTACCTCCAGTTTCAACAGAAATTCAATCGACCTTATAAGCTTAGCTCATAAAAGCAATTGAGCTGCGATGAAAGATCTCCTGGCATATAGAAATTTATCGTTAATATTCCAAAGCTGAGGCATATGGATACAACAATATAAGGTGACCAGTGGTCAAAATCAGTCAATGAGGAAACAAGCATATATCTCTGGAGAGCATGCCAATGTGCGCTTCTCTAAATTGGCATTTCTCAGCTATAAAGGCGACACTCACTTCAGTGAAACATCGCGCCATTATGCTTCGCCTCATCTCTGACAGGGCAATCCTCATTGTAAGTTTCAAATAAGCGACATAGAAGGAGAGACATGCAATGCCAATGCTGAACATTTCGGCGTCAAAACCATATATATATATATATATATATATATATATATATATATATATATATATGACAATGTAAATGCGTTTTGAATTTCCGGAAGTTTTTCATTATTTGGAAAAAAAAATTTGAAGTAAATTTGCTGGTAATAATAATAAAACAAGTCGGCTGCTTTATCTGAGCTGAGCAACTTTATCATCAAATCTCTTTATAGTCGAATGATCAAGCAACGCCTCACCTATGGCTGTTACAGTTGATTGCCCTATTTTTCTATTAGTCAAATACAAATTATGATTTCAATTTATTCGTATATAAAGCTTCCATGTCATTACCCCAGATCGAAGTATCCCGTTTTTCATCCCGAATTTCATTTCTCGAATCAATATACGAACAATCGTTTGCGATTCGCTTTGGGTGTATACGGAAGTGGCACGTTGCGTTGTGCATATCCCTGCAGTTGATTAGCATTTATTGTGGCGCATTCTCGAGGAGATGAAGCATCCGCCCATTGTCAAGGCATTATTCATTATTAATATTAGCGCGAACACTTGCCTTTTATGGCTACTAAATTCCACAATGCCATATTAAAGTGCATACAATTCTTCCGACATCCAACTCTTCGTATAAGATTGTATGCTAGCTCTGCAAGACGCACTCTCTTCGATCACCTGATTTGTAGAATTGAAGCCGCAGTATTTATTCAGCTTAACAAAGAAACCAATCACTCTGGGACATCTTTACTGATAATATCAAAGAGATATCGTTGTGCTCAAATTGTATTTACGTCTTGAGCTAATCTTATCATCTGGTTCCATCAATTCTTCGGTAATTGTATGATAAAGCTTTCAAGTTCACTGTTTTTGCACATAGAGTATTTTAATTTTTGCTTTGAAAAATCGTTTTTCATCGTTATTCAGTTTTCCCACTAAGGAATAAAGAGGAATAAGTTGTGCAGCTCAAAATCTGTAAAGATTGAAGTCATAAAAGCATCATCTGAGAGCAAATACACAAGCAAATTATGTTGGTCTATTTGATTGTCCCTATAGCAATTCTTTAAATGTCTCTCGATTTTGCATTAAAAAAAATGGTGAAATAAATATCCACTGCAGTTTTTTGCACGAATGATGAAACGACGGAAATATGCTCAATCGCACAACATATGATGTATGCTGTGCGCATAAACGGCCAATTTCCGGTGTTTATTGCTCAACTTTTTTGACTCAGCACAATGCGATCCTCTCTATTGATGACTTTTTCCTTTGGAACACTCGAAGCGAATGATCACATAATGAAATAAATTTGCTGTCGTTTTTGAGTGGAATATTTGATGCTTAGAGATTGTTGGATGACTCCGAAAGCGCAAAATGCTGACAATTTACAATTTCTTCTTAGAGCTTTTCTCTAGTTCATAAAAATTCGCTCAGTCATGTAGTATTTGTTGTATAACACCTCACCTTTCACTAACCTCTCTCCTACTTGCACTCTCACAACTTCTTAGGGATTGTTTTCTTCAGATTTCTTCAGAAATTGCGATACCTGGTTAATGCATGTTACCTACATTTGAGGGTGCTAACATAGGCTATTTACTTCATTTTCGAGAGTATTCGGTATCGGATCCGATGTTTCCGGAATGAATAGAGATATTTATTCGATGATTTTATGAAAGATGGTGCGAGAAACTTTTTTCTATGCGTTTCTTTCTGTGGGGTTGAGATGCTTCAAACAACTTCACAACACACAATATGCGATCAACAAATTTTTCCACAGAATTGAAAATGTTTCTTAAATTTTCATACGATTGTTAATTCATCGATGAATTTGGGCATTCGTTTAACAGGCTTCGTTCCACACTTTATACTCACCCTCATTTCATTTATTAAATTTATTTCTCATTTCATACTGTAAATCCACAAAAATTCCATTGATTGTTCGAAAAAAAAACTCATCGTTTTATCAAAAGACACATTAATATTTTTACTCTTTTACAGCTGAAATAAAAAATGATAATTCCATCTAATATTTAATGCACAATATGATCAACAATAAATTGGCGATCGTTGCTTTGAAGTGTCTATCGCGTTCAACGGTGGTCTATCAAAGAAAGTGCACCTGAACGCTAATCATTGCAAGTGCATTCGGCATCACTCTTTTAGTTTTTTGAAGAATAGATGCCAATTGATAGCACTTCATAAATTTTGTCGATATATGCGCATATCTATGATATTATTACTTAGTAGTACTTAATAAGCGGTTGTCTTCAGTAAAATACATAAGCGTTCTCATATCTGCAACAATATTGATTGATATTCCTTTAGTGGAACAATAAATCAAATAATGAACGGGATAAACGCCTATTTGAAAGATTTTCTTTGTATTTAAAATGACGTCATGACTATCACATTGCGTATTTATTTTGCAATAAATAAAAAATGCAAAGAGCAATTGGATTTAAAGAAAAAAAATAGAAGTGTTACGTTGATTGCAAAAAAATTCAAATGAAGCACGAAGAACTTTCTCGAGAGGGAATTCCCTCTTAAAGCGATTATTTCATCAACGATCACTTTAAATGCATTTTTCTCTCTTTGCAACGAAGTTTCTCGACTTCTAAATCTTTGCAATTTATACAAACGCTATCACAATAAAACTTTTTATTCGATAATGAACCATATTTCAACATTTAAACAGAGTATTTTTTAAATCGAAGGATTAGGATCGGAATCATTTGTTTTGTATGGCATAGCGTTCACCACTAGTGCGTTGTTTTGCAACTGAAGTGAGCATCTGATAATTTTTGAATGGCACTCAAACATGTAAAGAAATGGGCCTAAGCGCCTTCATCGTTGTATTTGCTTTCACTGTCACTCTCGAACCAACCGCGCTCATAAATTATCGATCAATAATGCACCTTACGCACTGACGGATTCACATTTTGAATGAATCAAACGCTAGCGTAAGACTTCTTGAAAAGTTCGCTTTCTAATCCATGTTAGATGTGCGCATATTTTTAGGCACTATTAAATCACTATAATTTCTTCGGAATCTATTGGACGATTTTAAAGTTGGTGTGCTGATAGACTAGATTTGGAGTTAGTAGTTTTACGATGCGAACTGTACCTACACATTGCATAATTTTGCTGCTTCAGTGGCGCCGGACCTGAAAATACATGAGACAGAAATCCACACGCATATGTGCGCACAGAAATACGGCCTTGTCATAACGCATCTTGCAGAGGTAAGTCTGCAAGGGCACTCCAAATGAAAGCAATATTTTTGCCTGTTTTCGCGTAAACTTGCTATAAAAGAGACCATATTCGTTGCGCAATTTTTAGTTAGGGCAATTGCTCTTTGAACAATGCTGCAAGAGGTCAGATGCGCACCGTCCAATTGCCTGGAAGTTATTGGGCAATGTAGTAAAGCTGTCGTTGGTCGTTTTAGTGTATGGAAAGAATGTATGGAAGCGCATCTGAGACCTAGTAAGAGCGGTAAAGAAGCAAGAGGCTCAATTCGCTTACCAGAAATTAGAGTGAAGAGAATGGTGCGGAGATGATCTTTT
>JAARMF010000113.1:132003-146755 GCA_022844705.1 Toxascaris leonina
CCCCCCCCCCATCCCCTCCCCTCTCGTCCCCTGCTGCATCGACCATCATCTCCCAATAAAAATATCAAGTCCCAATAATGCGTGCGGCGTTGGTGAAGCGATGCAGAGTTTATCCTCTGCGGGCATACATCGGTACTTGTTGCGTGAGAAGAATTATTAAGCTTTTTGCGATCTTAGCATTCGTCAGTAACGAGTTTTTTGTATTGACGTCATGAGATAATGGCTGATGATGACATAAAGCGTCACGGCAACGACTTTGTTGATATCGACTGAAACCTCAGAAACCTGCATAGATATCAGATCAGTGTGAATAACGGAGTCGCAGCGACTGGTTATGAAACCGCCTAGTAAGTGAGGAGAACCATATTCTCTTCCATTATCTTTCTCCGCTCTTCGGACTTGATCCCCCATCATCTCCCATCCTCCTTCCTCTCCACCGCTTCTCCACATCTAATATTGAATGTTCTTTGAAAAATTGTCAAATGGACTTTTCAGGTCATAAGAATTTCGAAAAAAAATCTCCATTATATTTGCATTACTGTAATCAGAGAGGTTGCTGTAGTGCCAGCGTCACGTACAATACGGCAGTACTTTGCGTTATGGCCATATCCTGTCCTCCTCACGAAAACAGTGCCCATTCGAGCAAGCACTTCAGCTAGTGGTCAATAAATGCAATCGGTCACTCTTCGACCAGCGGTCATTGACGTTCCATTGCAGCAACGATGCGCTAAGAACAGCTGACAAGTGTTTGTAGTTCTGATTTGTTTAAGTTCAATTAACTGATTGGCGGAAGCAGAAAGAAACGTTGTCTTATTTCTTATATACTGAGACGATGCTTGACGAAAAATAAACAGCCATAGGGAATAGCCAGCGCGAGTTGTTTACGCAATCACTCCGCATCATTTTATTGCTTTTATGGACGTCATTATCAAAACTAAAATCAGCTCATCGCATCAGCTTTCGAAACTTCTACGATCGAATTATGAATCCCAGACTTAATTAGCCTATTTAGGTGACGTTTTGCAGTCACGGTGACTAGTGTGTTTATTTCGAGTAATACTGCATGAGCAGCATTACTCTCTTTCTTATTCTCTAGAGAAAGCTTTCTCGACACAACGCACCGATATATGTCATTTAGCGCAATGCACACATTAGTCGTCTCAGCTATTGCCTATTCCTCGAGTGGCTTTTTCTTGTTGAGCCAACAGTGAGGCACACTTCGAAATATCGCTTCAAAGAGAATCTCTATGCTGTAAATGAACCATCGAGACTGCTAAAAATTGACAACCATTACCGCTTAAACCACTCATTTACTAATATCTAAGAGAGATATCAAATTTTTCAATTCCATCCAAAAAGTTCAACAGTAATGCATTAAAAATTTCTGCGAAATTATTTTGAGAGTCCATATCAGATAAACGCGTGGATATGTTTCGTTCAAAGGTATGATATTTGCTGTTGGTAATTTCTTGAGATTCTTTTCCCTAATGAATTGACTCAGTGCCAATGTCTTTTTCCCTCTGCTATAAGTAAAAACTAACGAAAACACTCATAATTTTAAACGAATGAATTTTCTAACTAACCGATCGATTTTAATTAAATATTAATATTTTTCTCAGAAAAAGGAAATGTTGTCCGCAAGCAAATGCCTCGTTGTATTGATTTCAATGGCGCATCTTATACAATCATATAATTTCTTCGAAAATTTGCGTTTTTTGTATTCAAGAATGAGCGCTAGAGAAAGCGAATATTGAAAATGATAGCGTCAGAGAGTGATAGACATCAATGAGCAAAAAGACGAGGGTCATGTGATTAAAAGTGCACTTTGATCTTCGTTCAACGAAATGAACCAAAGTGCTTTCAAATAAGAGGTCAACACTGCTGAGCTATGGAATTTATTCCTTGATCAATATCGATTTTTTATCACATTTTGTGAGGAATCACTACTGTTCATTGCTCATTTAGATCACTGAGGACAATATATGGAAATCGAATTAGAGGTCATTGCTTTTCACATTTTATTTGCTTTTGCTTCAAGCCTCATCTGCAGACATGCCGTATTGTTCGATCACCGCAGCACATTCGATCATGACATTTCTATTGCGCACCCTAAGCAAAATTCCGCTTATATTGCAAATCCCACCTGTCATCTTATAAATCAGTGGATATGGTTATTAACATTTCAGTGGACTGAGGTTGTGAAATCAAATCATATTGCTTGCTTTCTTCGGTGTGTTCAATTCAAACGTTGAGGTCAAATGTCGGGCCTCGAAAGCTGCCTGAGCTTCACATATAGCCTTATCAGCTTATTTATGCTATTTGAAGTTCATTTTCATGTCCTTCCGTTTTTTCTTCAACATTTAAGAGCGATACTTCCTTGTCATTTTTCATTTGCGAAATCTGTCATGGTTTTAATCGTCGTATTAAACATAGTCGTGCATTCTTGCAGCTTCTTTTTCTTTGAGCTATCTGAGTGAATTGAGTGAATGAACGGTGAGCTTCTACTTGAACCTGAACTTGAGGTCGATTATGAGTCGGAGCTTCGTTAGCGAGTAGTAACATCCATTTGGCAAACAAAGTGGAAACAACGAACAAAAAATGTGAATGTTGCTGTGGAGAGTTTGTTTGATATGCCATTTAGGAAAGCGATAAAGAGATAAGCAACAGTGCTTCGGTTCAATTTTTGGTTGAAACCGTTTCCGCGTTGAAACAGTTTCGTCCATCAAACATTTAAATTTCGCTTTTTTGTCAAAACTTTCGAACTGTTTTTCGTTCATTGACGTCAAAAAAACTTTTTTAGCAAAATAATTACATCTGAATGATATTCTTGCTGAGCAATTTTCTGTACTTATTTATACTTGAGTGATGCCGCACTCAAAAATTAATAGAACTTAGAGTTCAATTCCATTCGATTACAATTTAATTCCACTGGAAATTTTTCGTTCTCATCCGATTCTGCATAGTTATTCATCGTTTGGAATGTTTATCGAATGATCGGAATAGTTTATTGCTTTATTCTACTTCCGCCGAGAGTGTTCTCAAAATGTCTTTACAAGCAATGAATTCCGGCACCATCACAAATCGCATCGCTATGAATAATGTGCAACGCGTTCGGCACACCCTTATCGTGGGCGAATCATTCAGGCGGCTGCTCGATCTTATATGAAGGAGATATTGATGAAATTTTGTTTCAATCTGGAAGCTATCAGCCTTATTGGATGTTTAGACGCTTACAAAAATTAATTCGAATTTTACGGATATCAACGCTGGATGGGACAATTTCGGAAATTTATTCAAACTTTAAATTTCCTTCAATGGTCAGGTGAATGTAATGAAGACAATTTCGTGCCTCAGGTCATTTTCTTTCGTACTTTAGTGCATAATTGCAGAAAATATCAATATGCCATTTACCGAAACTCGCAATCGTCGATGGAATTTATGTTCCAAAATAAGGTGTGAATTTGTCTTTAAGGTCAAATGTCAGCGGAGAAAGGGGAAAGCAGCTGAATGGTCTAGCGTAAAAAGGCACCACGGGAAAGGGGCGGGTCTGGCGGGTGGATGGGCGGAGCCATGCTTGTTGGAGTGCATGCAACGCGAAATAACTATCGTTGGCTGCACGCAAGAGAGAAGACACATGCGCTTCACGCTGTCTCTCTCATCTGCTTCTGATTCCATTTGACGTTGAGTAGCATTCAGATTCCTCTTGGAGCACTCTTCGTCAGCCATTGCACTATTCTTCAGGGGCATCGTCAACTTATACTGCCTACACTTGGTGTGCTATTTACCAGTGGTGCCAACTGTTTCTGCTCTACTGAACTAGTGCCCCATATTCCGGCTTGCCTTCTTCAAGTCCCTCTCTGAAGCGATTCTCGCTAGTGTGTGTCGTTATTGCGCAAAACCTCACGATGAAACCAAGAAGGCTTGAGTTTGCATTCGTTGGGCTTCTGTCTCTACTTCTTGCATTCATGTTCGCTAGTTGCAGTGCTGAGATCAACGCCCAACCACCATCAGCAGTTAAGCCAAAGCCGACAATCGCCTCTCCTCCACTCAGGGTAAGTCTCCTTCTTTCCTCACTTCCTCTTTCAGTTCACCTGTTGTCGCTGCACTGTATCGTTCTATTCTGATCGTTCAATAGTTTCTACGTTCATGACATATGCGATGTATCCTTTTTATGCGATTTCAATTTGGATGTCGTCATCACCTTAATGATCAAAAGACAGCTGCATTTGATTTTTCCTCATCATTCTCTTCAAAAAGCTCGAACCCTTTGCAGACGCATGTTGTGCAGGTGGTGCAGATGGCAGGTTGCCTATGTTGTGCAGGTGGCACATATGTCAAGTTGTGCATTCTAGAACTTGCACAAGTGGAATGCCTCCTATCACGTAGATGGCACAAGCAGAAGGCTGTTCGGCATGCACATAATTCGTAAATGGATGTAAAAGGGATATCAGCCGAATTAATTGTTTATTTCAAACGTTTTGCAAATAGAGATAACTTCAACGTAGCTCGGGCTTTGAAGGATTATCATACCTCAACGCTATTTGAAGGATTCGTTCGCGAGTTCGATTCGAGCTCAAAAATCTAAATCCCTCGTGAACGATGTGTAATCATTCTCGTGCAGCAGATTTTTGCTTCACTGATTGATAAGAACGTGAGAAAGCTCTAAGATACCTCTGTGCAAATTTTACCTTCGCAGGTATGCAGATATCAGCCATTTGAAATATAAATATAATCTATAAAACAATTTTCCCACAAATCACCAGTGTGTCGACGCATATCGACCCCCTCCCCCCCCCCCCCCTTCCGCTCATTTCAATGCTTATGCATCCGTTCATCTTTCTGTATACTATCCGCATATTATTCTCAAATTTACCACTGCGGAAATCCCCATCATCTTTAAATTTGTCGAGAATTAATTTTAAGAATGAAAAAATTCGCTGCGATTTGCTTATGAATTTTAAGTGTGTCTCAAACAGTATTCGCCACTAATGCATTGCTTTTCACTCAGTTAAGCTGCTGAATATACTGTCGAAGGTGTAATTGTCTTAACTAGAGGATCGTTCCATACATCGTTGTATTCATAAAATGTTGAGAGTGTTGGAAGATTCACTGTATTTATATTGGATATAAGATAGCTGTGGGACATTCGAGGAGTGGGGTTTACTTCAAGATTATACGGTACTTCGTTTAGCTGATTCTTGATGTTTGCGTTCCCTGTTGANGGCGTTCCCTGTTGAGCCATTTGCTCTCTAATACCAGTGGAACACTGTGAGACTGCAATCGATTTGCTTTTCATCCTTTTTTTCAAGTCTCTGTGCTGTTCTTGCTGGAACATCCTTTAATGCTTGCTATCCCGAAGGCTGCTTTACTTGGGGCCTTGCGTTGTTGCTGAGTACAGTAAGGTGAAAGTGGACGGCAACGAGAATTGCGAATGACGATTAAGGAGCAAGAGTTATTTTCCTATATTATGCAAAGTATGTCATAGTTCGAGCACTCATTGCATTTTTATGGTACAGGAATTGAAGCAGGTGAATAATTCTTAAGGTCAATTTCCCTATCCGCATTGCTTACCCTCGGTCACTTTCCTCTTCCCCAAAAATCCATCTTGCGCACACATATTCGCAAATATCCCGACATGCGAAGTAATAATTAATGATCACTGCGAGCATTTCGTAAGGTTGCGTGATCTTAGCTGCCACCTGTTCGCTTTTCGTTTGTGATTTCACTTTTCGTTGACTTTTTTTCTCTGAATTTTATCCACCTCAACTCTCGCAATGTTGTTCGAATTGCAATGCACTAATGCAACGATTTATCTGGAAGGTTGAATGCTTTTCTAACATCTCCAATGTTGCTCGTTACATTTCTTTTTTGGTGAAAAATCCTTTCGAAATAAGCGCGTAATCTTCAAGGGAATTTAAAATGCTGCTGTAAGAAGCGATATAGAGTAAGTAGACCACCCCTTTTTTGAACAACCCTATGAATACCCCAGCAGAATATTAGGTGACCGGNTGAACAACCCTATGAACACCCCAGCAGAATATTAGGTGACCGGTAGAATCAAAAACTTCGTACTTAGGTATGCATATATTTGTGTCTGTATGTGTATGCCCATACATGTGTGCATTTAAATGGTTATCAAATACCGTCGAATGAGTTAATGGCGTCGAGACAATAAGTATCGTTATCAGAGCCACAAAAGACAAATGAAGGGTCTGATAGGTGTTTAAGCAGAGAGAGAGAGAGAGAGAGGAACATGAAGGGAAGAAATGATGTTGAACGTCGAGTGAGACAACGCCACTACTAGCACTTCTCACATCGCAATCACTTCGCAATGATCCATCATCGTGTGATTGTTTTTATGAACATTCGTCTTTAGTTGTCGATAATTTCGTACGATTCACATCGAATGCTCACCTCCCTCCCCCCTTTACATCCGTTTCGCTTATCGTCGCCGAAACATTGACGTCATCGATGAAAATACACCTCTCTTATTTTAAAATACCATTCTTAATCGATTTTACTAAAATTGATTTGAGCTTTCTTTTTCCAGATGCTTCTTCTTCCATCATATAACATATATATCTAGTTCAGAGTTTTTTTTTAACATCAGTTAACTTCCGATGGAAGAAGGAAGAAAGAGAGAAGGAGGGGGATGGCGATTTGCCAGCGACAGGGAAGGAAAGACTGCCTGTTGTATTTTAATGCGCATATATCTTAATGCGAGTTGACCCATCAGGAATTCCTTCATTTGTGAGCGCTATGATTTGCTCTTTTTCATTTGCAGCAGTGCACGAATTACAATTCCTTCTCAATTACATCTTGTTTGCATCATTGTCAGTTCATTTGATTCAAAGTATTCCTCTCATTGCAAGAAGTTATGCTGCACCTGCATTGATATCTATAAAAGAGGTTGCTAATTTAGCATGTATAACCCCAGGGATAGTATCAAATTTTTGAACTTATCACAGCCAAAGTTACAAAACGAAGAACAATTTCTATGAAAAACGCATCACTTAACTATTGAGCTACCCTAATAGCTAGAGTGTAGTTNNNGATATCGCCCAGTCGATTGCATATCTCTATTTTTTTCATCGAAAAAGCTGTATAAGAGTTAAATATAAACTATAGGAAAGAGGCCTAAGAGGTGCTGAGTAAAAAACTATAGATTTAAGCACACTTAGGGGATTGATGCAGAGTTGAGGGAATATAGTCGTTTTCATTCTTTTTTTTTTTAAAATAAAAGCTTTAAAGCAAATATGCATAATTTGTGTTGTCTAGTGTCAGCATAATGCAAATCATTTCGCTTTTTTGACTCCTCTCCCACATAAGTATCGATGTTTGTGCTTTGATGAATCAGCTAGCGAGTTGACGTGAAGCATTATGGATTCCAGAACATTTCCTATTTTAGTCGTATAAGACTCGTAAAATTTAACGCGACATGTGTTTATTCGCAGTTTTTTTAGCATTGGAATCCCAGCCAGTAATTCGAAAGTGTCCTTCATAATTTGGGGCTGTAAAATATTCAAACGCTTAAATAATATTTCGAAATTGAAACTGACGTATTTTTCGAAGTATTGGTTTATGGCTTATGCATGGTTGAATCTCCCTTTCGCAGTCCTCATTTCACCTCCCCTACCCTTT
The DNA here is from genome assembly GCA_022844705.1 of Toxascaris leonina. Taxonomy (NCBI): domain Eukaryota; kingdom Metazoa; phylum Nematoda; class Chromadorea; order Rhabditida; family Ascarididae; genus Toxascaris; species Toxascaris leonina. The sequence continues at coordinate 139,645 of JAARMF010000113.1, forward strand.
GAAAAAATCCCGACTTCGTGCTCGCTCATGCCGTTCATCGAGTAATCAAGGCCGACAAACAATTCATTGGATTATTAAAACTTTTCTGATAATTAAATATAAAATATCCCCTCCCTCACTTTGAATGTTATGTGGATTCGTTGCAAGTTTTTCAGCGGGTTCGCAGCATGCATTCAATGCCGATCTGTTGATTGCACTGATGAAATTTAGCACAAAACATATTTTATAACACATGAATATAGCACGAGCACTATTTAATAATATAAATAATATTAAATAGCATCAGAAGTGTTTTAAATGCATTCAGAGGTTATTTGTGCACTCCTCGCTATGTTATAAAAGCGTACTTCAAGTACAATTCGTAAGTGGATGTTTGACAGGCGTAATTCAAATGAGGTATTGAGGCATGTAAACGGGGATCACGCACTGGGGAAATGCTCTGCCAGATTGCCCTTGAACTATTATTCCTCGAGAGAAAACAGCACCAAAGCGGCGTAATTTGTGCAAGCATTCGTGCACTTTCCATAGAACAAATCGATCTTTGCAAATGTCTGGATGCACGTTTCGCCTCTTTAGAGCATTCTCAATTTAAAAGACTAGCATTTTTTTCTGCTCTGCTGCATGTGAATCGAACTAAAGTCATTTGGATGTTCGAGGAGGCGCATTTCCGTTCAGCCACCAGTCTGAAGTTCGCTCCATCTTAATTCGATAAAAGAGGAAGAAAATTTCCCTCATAGAATTCTCACAAATTTCGCTCATTCAAATTTTCTGTATCCGTTGCTACGGCCGCGAATTCCTTTTTCGAAATTCATTATTTCGCATAAAAAAGTGATTGATAACGTTTGCTACTTACATTCTGCTATGAATTTCGAATCGAACATTACCAACTTTGTGTAATTGCAATATTGCATTTATTTTACATTCATTTGCAAACATCGAATTTTGTGGCTGCGAATATTGCTGTCGTCGTGTGAATGCTGCTGAATGTACTTTCTTCAACTCTGTAAACTTGAGACGACTTGAATCCAGCTTAACCTAGAATGGATTCGGTTGAAATGAGGTCGTGTTCGGTGAACCGGGCTTGGATTCTGTTGAACTTAGGTCAGATGAGAAATGCAACTGAGCTTTTATTGAACTTGATTAAACGTGTGTTGGATCCACTTAAACCTAAGGTGGATTCGGATAGCTGAATTCCGGTATAATCAAATTCTGAATACCTATATCGAAAGGGCCTTTAGTATATACCTATATATTGTCATCGAGATGTGTGCTTATGAAATAACAATGCGCTCATAATTTCATGTCGATATGTACAGCTGTGCAACAATAAAGCAACAGCCCTCTCGTGTACTGTTGATCTTTGCGAACATTTTTTATGGCAGCGAATCCTTGCATCTTCAGAAAATTTGTGCTATTGACATTCTAATTCCTATTTAAGGGGAAACAAATCTCACCTTTGAATTTCAGTATATTATTTTGTGAATTTGATAGTCTACGAGATGTTTGTCAGATTTTATTGGGAACATTTCAAGTAGTGAAAACCATAAGTTGTGAAAGGTTAACGCTGAATGTGGAAAAATGATTACTTCTAAAATCTTACAGATGCCTTAAAGAGATTATTCACAGCTTTATTAGGTTAACCGTTTAATGTTCAGTTTAACAGTCAGTCATTAGACAAGCAATTATGAAAATACGAGAACGCCCATTTGACCTCAACAACCAACTTCGATTGCATGCAGAAAACCTGACTGATGGGACATGTTTGAGAGCTTTTTAAACTCGTCCTACGATGAGTTACTTTCTGCAATGCACTCTCATCTTCTCTTCATTTTTCTTCATTATTAAATTCCTTTCGATAGTATTAATTTACATCTGATCAGAAGTGAGTAATATACAAATGACAGAATGGCGTTATATATTTTATTCACAATTGAAATTGCTATAAATGATAGACAAACNGAATGATAGAATGGTGTTATATATTTTATTCACAATTGAAATTGCTATAAATGATAGATAAACAAGATCGCTGAGATGAACTTTGTTTAATATTTGAACTATTCGAGGGGAATTTGAAACACTCGTTTAGCATCCGAGATTGCACTCCACAATAATCCGTTCAGCAATTCAAATTTCCAATAGTTTCGACTAACGTAAAAAATTGTTGAGTGATTCAAATATCAGTCGATTTCAATAGGTAATTTATTGAAACGAATTCAATAAGTATAAATTTATTTTTTTTCTATCAAAGTCGTTTTAAATGCTTTAAATCTGCTTTGATTGATTTGCATTTATTCAAATTTATAAATGATGAATTTGGCGAATATAATTATGCCGAAATGTTCGGTTCATAGTGCAGTATTGTCATTAAAGATTGATAAAGTTGTTTATGCTTGATTCGAATGTGCCTAATCTAGCAGCTCTTCCAATAACAGTCTTCTCTTTTCGCCTCATTATGACGTCATTTAATAAGGATCAGTGCTGGTCTCCTATTGGTGCTTGGAAAAATCCACTTTATCCGTAATGTGGAGAATGACAGGAAAAAGTGTCAATTTTTTCCCGTTCAATTTTCCCGAATTTCGAAGGGAATACAATTTGGATTAATATACCATCTCATCCGCACCGATATCAGCAATGGTTCGTGCATAAAAAGAACGTAAAAATAAGCGCCGAAAGGATTACGTCATTCAGATGTCAATGAGAGGATGTGATTTCTTTTATTGCTGCGATTTCGGTTACAGATTAGAGTCGTTCGTTTTCACCATCAATAATTCGCTCATAAATAATCTGCCGAAATGATTTTTCCGGATTCTTGGAATTTCTGAATTGGCGGTTCTTTTGTCTCAGAAATTCCAGTTCTAAAAAATGTTGTCGAGACCATTTCTCGAGCAACCTCAAGCTCACTTCGAGCGATCTCGAATTCCATTCAGTCGAGCAAGATTTCGGTAGTACTGCCAGTACAGGTCGGCAACATGACATTCAATGCCTTATTGATTTCTACCCCATACGGGAAGCGAAATTGCAGAAATCTCTTGAAATAGGCTGCGGGATTTATAATTTACAAACTTCTGGCAAGCTTGTTCCGGGAAGGGGGGGGGGGGGGGGGNGGAAGAGATTGATTGGCGAGGAACGTGCAAAATTTACCTTGTTGTTTTTCAAGATTGGGGTTTTTGTGTAATTCGGCAGATTTTTATGCCGTCCTCATATTATATGGCGATGTTGAAAGTGAGGTATTGCCTCATGTGTCGAACGTTATTTCCTTTTAATTATTTCAGCTTCAATTTCATTGAAACGGGTTTCTTTTGCTGATGCTTCACTAAAATCCCAAAGTACGGCATCAAATTGTTTTATTTTTCCGAGATTATTGCAGCAGTCATCCACTTTTATGGATTTCAGCACAAATATTCAAAACGTACTTTTCAAAACTTTTATCGGAGCGGTGAATCGATGTTTTTTATTTATGGTTATTTTCCTTTTTTTTTTGGGGATATTAAAACTGAGGAGAGAAGTCTGCGATGCAATTGTGGTATTTTATGCGTTTTCGATTAAACTGACTGAGAAGAGCGCTAATCAAACTTAAAGAAATTGATTATTTGCCCAAAAATTATCATATTAAAGTTGCTTCGTTTCCTATTTCGTCGTTTTTTGTTCATCAGACATCACTGTTAGATATTCTCGCACACCCTCCCCCTTCTTTCCCCCACCCCAACTTATCATCATCCACCTTTCATCTATCGTGTACTTCAAGTACGCATCTCACACCCCTTCCCCTTCCCCTTGCCCTCCTTCGTCCCACCTACCCCCTCTTTGTTTCTTAATAATCTATGCGCTATCATTCTTATCAATCTCCAATTAAATTGTATATGATCATGTTGAGTTTGTTGGTTGAAGTGTGCATTTGTGAATGTTGTTGTGTGCACTAATCGCGAAGTGATCAACGTGTTCACAACAGACATCGTCTTCTCGGTGATGCTGCTGTTGTATCGATCGGGATGCGCATGCTCTCGTTTACAACACTGAACAGAACAACTCCAAGGTAGCAAGAGAAAAAACAATAAACTTCCTATCCGATCGCACGAAGAGTCATTCTCCTTTTTTTGGCTTCGGTTGCTCATCTCCCGGTAGTTTACAGCAGAAGAAAGGAACATCAAATCAGGCTCATTCCGATATCAAATTTCTTTTGAGATCCATAATCCTGCGCGATTTATTTATTTATTTATTTGATAAAGAATATTATACCGTTATCATTCGAACCTATCCCATTGAATTCGCTGATTCCTAATAGGGAGCGGTGGGAGAGTGAGGGAAGGGGGCGGGGGGGGGGGGAGGGAGTTGGGTTGAAAGAGAGGCTGTTTGTCTTTTGATCGAAAGGTATAGAGTCTTTCGATCTCACTTCCCCCTTTCCACCATGTAAAGAGACATTAAAGGCTAGCATATTCGATATGCATGCACTTGCTCACTTCAGCAGTTCACTCGAATCAGCAATGATCCAAGAGTGCTATTCATATGAATAGGCACATTTTCCGGGAATTTTTATCCATTATTCATGAGTAATATCAATTCAGTAATGTTGTGATAAGGTGATATGAGGTGGGTTTAATTGAGCAGAGGTTATCATTTTTGAAGATGTTAGGCAACAATGCTGCATCATTTCTTTCGCTCAAAATAGTCGATCTTTCATGACACTCATTCTTCATATTCTTATCAGTTTTCTTTGGATTTCTAATCCTCTCTAGCTAGAGACATCGTTTGCAATAACTCTTCCCATGATTTGAGTTGTTTTTTCCATATCGCACTGTTTGTTCCCTTAAAATACTCCTTTTCACTTCAGCAACTTATAGTAGAGGATGCGCTGTTCGTACGATGATAATATTTCATATTTTGAACATTTTACCGAAAATTTTCTTCACTTAAAAATAACCTTTCCAGGTAATTTACAATAAATTCATCTACCTGTCATTAACGATCGATTGAAGAACTGATTTATGAACAAACCGGTAAGGATCAACGAAACTGAACACGTTCCTTGTACGGGATAGTGGAACATACGTCAACCTAGACGGCGCCAAGTAACGCGATAGCTCTTTTAAAAATAGAAAAAAGATCAGATGTTTCAGCATTTAGCAAAATAGAGACTCGAACTTTTCCAGTTCAAGCTCAGATTTCTAATGTTACTACCTTGCAAGAAGGTGAGGTGGGGAGGGAGAGCCAAAAGTAAGTGAGAGGCAGGTATCATCAAGGGCATTCCTTTCCCTGGAGAGTTTATAATGAAAATATGGGAAGGTATATTTTCCGTTAGTCCGTGTTATTGGTGCGATTTTTTTTTTGCATAATCAGTGCATATGTTTATTCATTTCTCATCAATATAAACAATTTAAAATGCATTGGAATTGCAATTGCGAAGTTTGTTTGCTAGTAATAAAGTTGTTGGTTGCTATTCCATCCCGTGAATTAATGTTGAGCACAGGAATGTTTCATGCTCTTGCGCAATTAGGACGCCTTGTAAATTTTGTGGTACTCTTTTTTCATAATTTTTAAAATTGACCGACCGGTTATGGGTGAGAAAATTTTTGGGACCGGTCGGTCGATGTTTCCCTCTCCCGATCCATCTAAAGCGCTTCTTTGCTGTAATCAGTTTTCATTAGATAATTGTTTCTCGAGATCTGTAAATCACTTCTTTTCAAGACGCTTATGCTCTCAACGCCTAATGAAAGGCTATAGAAAAAGTTCAATTAAAGCTGCCTACTTAAGATTGCGTTATTGTTGGCGTGCTTGGTAGTGCTTCGCTTTTCGGCTTTTTTCTGCATACAATCCCTTACATTATTTCTCTTTTTTACTCATTCACTATCTCATCATCCCTCTTCTAGTCCTCTGTCATATCTCCAAAAAGCGTTTCCATAGCAGTGAGTATTGAAATCGTGCTTAATAAGCATGAGTATTGATTAGGAACTGCTGCATTTGTTGCAACTTCTTTGATTGACAATTGGCTGGAAATTACAGCCGTGACGTGCATGCGCATAAATGGCTGACTATGTGCTGGTTCTGTGAATTTTGAACTTATTAGGTGATTCTTGTCCGATCACAAATCTCACCCTTTTATTGGTGAATGAAGTAGAATTCGACATAAAGAGACAAAAAAAAAATTGGAAACTTCAGAAAATGAAATTTCTGTCTCACTGAAACTTCAGTCACCTCAGCATTTTAATTATCGACGACGGGAAGATAAGTTATCGAATGATCGGCAATCGGCTGTCGATGTAAGCTTCTTTGCTGATTATTTACTTGATGCTTTATTTGCTTAAAGCATTCACAGCTTATTTCTGCTTTGTTTACAATAGGGCTTCTTCACTTCAGCTTCTATCGAATGGCACCCCTTCGCTTGCAAAATTTTTTTCTACGCTTTTGAATTTTCTATGGTCATCGGTAAATGCTCACAGCTTCCTTTTGGAAATTCTCTTCCATTGTTTTCGTTTTTTCTTCCCTCAACTGCGCTCTTCATTTTAATCCCCTCGTTCATTTCTATCGGTATTTTCCGATATCCCTTAGAAGTTTGTGATATCTCCGCGAGCCTATACACTGAAAACTGCAAATGTAGATTGATATATACCACGAGAGTTTCCTTCAGCCATAGTAGAAGTGATTTACTCATTTCCATGTATTGCATTTGAACTCATCCTTCTTAAAGCCTCTTTCTTTGCCTATCACCGTCCTCTAACTTTCTTCTGTCTTTATTTATACGCTTACGCACTCGAATTTTGTGAAAAGTGATATCCTTGGGGCTTGTTTTCGAGCGAACGTTTTGAGTTATTATCCACATTCAAGTTGCTTTGGAAAGATAATCTTCATTTTTTGCGATTCCCCGATCATTTACGAATGCCCCAAGCAGAATCACCGCTCCACCTGAATAGAATTCTGTCAACTTGGAAAGATTGAAATTTGTCTTCTTTACTTGTCAGTGCTTCTTCTTCACTAAATTTTAATGCTTTTAGCATAAATATCTGTGCGGTACCATAAATGCTATAAATGCCATTTAAGCACAAAATTATTATGATGAGAGGATGCGGGTAGAAAAGGAGAGGAAGCGAGGGAGGGGGGGGGGGGGGGGGGGGGG
>JAARMF010000114.1:24736-77382 GCA_022844705.1 Toxascaris leonina
GTGAGCATTCTACGAAGCTCTTTCATTTGATGGTGCTGTGATAGAAGGTACACATAAAAATATTTTCTCTGCGAAATCTCTAAAATTTCGTGCTTTGCTATTTTCTGATGAATTTGGTAATTAAGGGCAGTCATATTTCTGGCTAAATATAACTTGCTCTTATTTGGACTTGAGTGTTAGTAATAATATACCTCCCGATGTATGGGAATTTATGATACTGTTTGTGGCGCATACCTCGTGATGTATGGAAGGTATGCGCCACAAACAGTATCATAAATTCTTTTTTTTTCATTGTTCCTATTTCAGCGAATCGCTTCACCTCAATGTTTTCACAGCACTCTTGAGTTTTGTGGGAGAGGAGGGGAGAGATCTGCCCGAAACGGTCGGTCGTAGAGGTATGCAAAGATTCGGGAATCAAAGTGGCACATGGAAGAACAAAGCGCTTTGAGTTGGCTCGAAGCAAAGTCAAAAGCAATTGTGAAAATTCTGCTGACAATGGGGCAATTTGTTTCTCTGAGTGGAAATGTTGATATGAAGGCATTCGATATTTTAGGCATGATATTGCTACCTGTGTGTACGTGTCGTGTTTGATGCAGAGGTCTGCCCGATGTATGGGAGTGCGATGAATGATATGGTACAGTGCTAGGCAGATTAAGATCGATGGTTTTGCAACAAACCTGTAATCACAAAATCACGTGCGATGAGAGGTGGCCAGAAGGGGGGGGGGGGGGGGGGTTTGCATCTCAAATAGTTTCAGATGGAAGTTGAAACAGTTGTGCGCTGCAATTGGGGAAGTCATCTTCAAGCGGTTTCTTTTTCCGAAAGTGTTTCTTGTTTCTTTCTTCCATTTTTTTTTTCTGCAATGGGCGGAAGTATTTCTCTCTACAAAGACGTTTTGTATTTTTCATTCGTGATGCGAGGATATTCATCGCTGAGCTTAATTCAGCGCTAAGGGATCTATTTAAAACAAGATTTTTTAATTGTTATTTAGCTCGAGCTATTTGCCCACCACAATGTTAGCGCACGCTTTCATTACGTGAGTTTTTTTTTTTTTCAGTTCAAACATTACATCGCACTCTTTCTTTGAAATTCAATTTTTTTTGTCTATAAATTTTGAGTTCGCTTAGAGGATCCGTTCTAATTCCATAATATCCCTGCAATTCTCCCATCCAATGTGGTATTTTCTTAAAGGAGTGACAATTATAATATTGAGCTAACATCCAAAACATCCAAAGTTTTCCCGGCATAATTACATATATAAGCAGTATTATATGTGCTTGTTGCAGTGAACCGTCGACGTCGGTGAGTGCTGGTGGTAATACAGCTGTTACACGATGTAGAAGTCGTTCAAATTCATGGCGTGGAAGTGCGTCGACTGCTCGGCGACCGTGCACAATCCTCAAAGAGGAAAGTGAAGAAGAATTGTCTAGTTATCTTCGCACTTCGTCTAGACAATCTTCCAGGTTTGTTTATTCAAGTTCCATCTTGGTCCGTTGAAAATTCTTTTGTCAAATACAAGTCCAATTTATATCCAGGTTAGTAGAACCAAGAGTTTATATTCTTACCGGTTTATTCACTTGGAATCGTTATGTTATTTACGAAAGGTTTCGAGTCGAGTGGGAAACGATCTCAGGTAATCGCACGAATCGAACAAACCTTTTGATTAAATTGTCGCTTTATTGTGGATCAATTGCGCATTCGGAATGTGGGTTCAAATGCGAATGTCATACCCTCCGTTCACCTAATGCTGTCTTTGTTTGTTTTCGAAAAAGCGACTTGAATGTGGGTGGCGCATGGTTGCGGTTGTGAAGAGCGGTAGCACGATGTTGGAGGTGGCATGTGGCTTGGGTATGGTGTAGTTGAATGTTTGTTGTATTGTATCATCGCTAGTGCCTAAATAAGCTGAACTATGTGCTTGTCTCGGCTTGAAAGTAGTCCTTGCATTGAGTTCATTGTCCAGTTAATTTGTAGTGGCTCTTTTTCACTGTGTTATGAGACCTTTGTGTTTTTTTTTTGTTTTTTCTTTGATAGTTTTCATTTGTCTTTCATCAGTTCATTGGCCAAGTTTTTGATCTTTGCTTACTTCGTTTTCCTCACCTTATTTATGTAAGCTTAAGTTTTAATGCCGATTGGATGCACACCGTTCCTTATCGTCACTTAACAAATTTTTTGTTAGCGATGCAGCCTTTCAGCCAATTGGTAGCCTCGATGACCAAGAGAATAGCAAATTTTCTCGTTTTGCCGATGGAGAGACGAATGGTCGGCTTCTGAAGCCAAGAAGGCGGGCAGTCGCTAACCGTATAAATCCTACCTGTTGCAATTCGCAAAAATAAAACGTGCAGGAGTGAAATTGGCAAGGCAAAGGAGATGGACATAATAGTATGTGCCATATGGAGAATAATGCTAGTAATCGGACAGCATCATCTAAGGTGGATGGATCTGAGAAGCCGCGGACAAAATTACTAGGTTTGCCGAACAACTGCTGAAACGTGCCATCAGTGGGCGTGGGTAAAAGCGCTGAAGAGCAGAAACAAACGGGCAATGGCCACGGAGACTAACACCGATCGACTGGAGTATCACAAAGGCTTAACCCTATATCGTGTGGAAGGAAGATTGAAAATGAATGAATTTTGACAGTAATATTTGGCTCTCTTATGAGAAGTAATATTTTTTTTATGTGGTGAACCCATCACGGAAGACGAGTGGTATATGATATGTTTCTGATGGTGACTAGAAACGATATAGGGAGACTATTTTCCTGAATTTTATAAAAAATCGTCCTATCTAGTTATTCGTTTCGCTTGGAGGATTTTCCTTGCTGATTTTAATTGAAGTTGTGATCAGCACTCAGTGCATTCGGAGGAATTTTGCGGTCAATTGAACCAGGACATATAAATGGAAGATATGTAAATGAGGGGGTTTTTTTGAATCGCGCAGAGGCAAATCTTTTTCTTTCTTGAGAGGAGTCGAGTATCCCAGTGGACTCGTCTAAAAATGTGTACATTTGAAAACAAATGTGATGAGCATGTTTTTTTTTTTTTTTTTCATTTTCTTTACTTCCGACGTCAATCTATTCTCTTAAAGACGTGAGTTGTTTGCTGCTGAGATATGCATCACTCTTGAAGAAGTTGTGTCTTTTAGATGTCTCAATTTTTTTGAGCATGTTGATAGGAGGACGTAGGTAGATAGCTGGATGGAGGGACCAATTTTATTAGCAATTAATGTTGCAAAGGGGTTTTGATTGGCAAGAATCGTGTATTCAAGACGAAATACATGATTTACGACCAAGTAAGTGTAAAAATTGGGGTTAAATTTTTTTTAATTGCTTTTCTGCAGTAGTAGCAATTTCCTGTCACTAAAATTACAGTGAGTTCCTCCAAAGGTAAGTGTTGAGCGGATAGTGATTCCTGAACGCTCATCGTCCGTCTCGTAGGCATCCTTAGCGCAAGTTGATGGTTATGATTGATTGTCATTGCTTTATAAGTTTTCAACGGTTTCAAATAGCTATTATTCCGGTTTTCGCATGGTTTCCTGTTCCTTTCAAATTACTATGTCACTTTTGAATTCAACTATGTTTATGTGTAAATGAAGGATGCACGAATGAATGCACAATCGAGTGTTAGTGAACGCTGATCTTCATTCATTTTTCAAATCTTGATTGAGTGGTACACTTGTGAAATTCCTGCTTGGTAAGTGACTGCTGCGTTTTAGATGAATAAAGGAAAGGTGGAGGTTTTATTGATATGGAGCATAGATGATCGATGAATTAGACAATGTCTACTTGAAATTTACTCGGAAAATTATGGGTATGGATGAGCGAAAGAATTCATATAATTGAATGAAGCGTTCCTAGATATTTTCATCGAGGATATGCGAGTGGAGGAAGTCATACACCATCTATGGATTCCCTTCACGTTCATCATCAGTTGTTGCAACTGCAAAACGTCATTGCTACAGCGGATAACGACGAAGTCAGCCGCAGCACACATCCCACGGAAACAGCCTTTTTGATGGTTACTAATGGAAGCACGAATTTTGATGACCTGTCGCCAATTCGTGAGCTTGAATCCTCGTCGTTTCCTTACGTTGATTACAGTGGCGAACTACCGAATCCCAACTGTAAGAGCGTACGCGGTGCATTGGCTACTCCTGATTTGTTCCCCACGTTGAAGACTCATACTACGATTCGACCGGAGCAAGAACCAATTGCGAAGATTCATTCAGAAACAACAGCGAAGGTTGTTATTGCACATAGTAATGGAAGAGATGAGGATTTACGACAAAAATCAGCGAATACAAGCCAGCAGCTGATACCAACGCAAATGTCGCGTACAGGTTCAGTACCAACGCAAATGGTCATTGAGAATCAAATGTGTCGATCGACAGCAAACATGGAAATGTTGCGTCGAATCAATCGGAGTTTCTTCGTAAGGAGGCATGTGATTCGATATTAAACGCTTGCAATATTGCATCTGCTTGCTTCTTCGCTGATGACATTCAAACTTTCGCCATCAATTGCACATGCCTTAATGATTTGCATGCATCTCAATATGTGTGTTTTGCTTTTTCCTCTGTTTGTGAGTTCAGCTTGAGTAGTTTTTTATGAAAATCTTTTTTTTTTTTTTTTTTGCTGTCGTAATTCAGCAACAACGGTGGCTATTGCACTTTCGAGTCATAATGCTTTTTTTTGCGTTTGGTTGGAGAGTTACTAGACGTAGTGAAGATGAAGTTTCATTGTTTGAAGGATAGTGCATCGTATCCGTCTGCAAAATTAGCTGCATAGCCGGCATTCTTCAATTTTTGGGAATCTAGAAGGTGAAACAGAATCGTTAAGAAATGACGAATTATTAAGGCAAGAAATGAATTTGCAATTTCTGATTTCAGCAATCTGTGTTGTTCTTTTTCTTCGTAATTCGTCTAATTCGCTAGAACTATTTTGTCACATTCGTATGAGCTTCATTCTTCTCCGTATCTTTTTTCGTCCATCTTTTTTTATCACGTCCGTCCCTCCCCCAACCGCCCCCCCCCCCCCCTCAATCCTCCTCTAACATCACTCGCTTTCCTACATAACGATAATAGGGCATCATATTTCACTGCGTTGCTGATTATGTCACTTCCTCAAGAACATTTGCTGTCACCTTTTACTTTCTTGTTTTCATCCTTAAAAGCCTTACTGTCGTTTCGCCTCTAGAAGTTTATCATAGTATGATTCGATACTAAATTTTGACAGAGGTCAAGTGCGTAGTGCATAATCTTTAGAACTTTTCAGCTAGTAAACATGATTGTTTCATTAAATCCTGATTAATTGAGTCGTTTTCTATTTGTGCAATTTGATTGCTCAATTTTACTTTGCGAATGAAATTGATAAGGGCGTGGTAAAACGTTGGCGAATTGATAGTATTGCTGAAGAATTCATTATCTTCGCATTTTTTACGATTTTACTGACACATTTATTCACCGAAATAGGCCTGATAAGCGCTTTCTAAGTGGATATGATTGAGGCCTGCATAGTGATCACTGTAATTAACTTTGAATATTGCTATCGTCTATCACTTCTCACGAATCATAAATCATTAATCACTAACGAACTATTTATTCTTTCTTTGCAATTTTCGACAACGAATTTTGTTCACACTGCAACAATTTCGTCTATTAAATTCATTGGCGTGCTTATTTTGAACGCCTTAGTAAATGATTTACTGCAGTGATATGCGAACCTTTGTTGCTTTACGTTTGCGAATAACTTGATACACCTTTGCTGTGATACACCTTTCAGCTTGATGAGCTGTGATACATCTTTCAGCATTCCCCATATTGCGTATCCTATAGCTGCCGTATTTTTTGCTGCATTTTGCCATCGCAACAATGTAAGCTGATGCCAATTTCGATTCGCATTCGAAATTATGATTTGGCTTGACAATCCCATAATTGAAGAATCTGCTTCGATCACTTTCTTTTTATGCTCATTTAATTAAGGAAAATTGCTTTCATCGAAGTTGAATGCTGTGCAGTGTGAACTTCTACGATTACCTCTTTTATTCTTCGCTAATTTGTTTCCTTTCACGAGGTGACCCTTACAATGCGTCGATTGTTTCAATATGGAAGGAGAAGAATATACATTTGGTTTTTGTTCCAAAAAGCAGAATCCTTCAGTCACTGCTGGTATAGGCTACCGATTAAGTGAAGAATCTTTAGTTTTAACGATTTTAAGTGCTGCTGAATGCAATTTTTGAGAAGATATACTCGTTCCGATAAGCCTGAACCAGCAAGCGTAATTGATGTGTTTTGACTGAGTTTTCGGGAATTTCAAGAAAAAGAAAAACATTAAATGTACTTTGATGAAGTATTCAGAGATCACAAATATTCAGGAATTCCTCACCATCGGTTTCGATGTTCGGAGGGATGAGTGGTTCTAAAGAGAGGATATCTCCACAAGCGATTCAAGACTTGCTCGAGCTGTCTAGATTAAGCGTTGCTGATGGTCGACGTCGTGCAGTTTCTCCTGACAGTCGTCGTAGTAGTCGTAGTCCGAGTCCACCTAGTTCAAGTGGACGCTCCAGTCCCGGTTTGTTACTCCAGTCATATTTCTTTTTAAGTCTCTTATCTCTTTCGCTGGAATGCTTTCCTCTCATATGTGAATTTTTGCGAATAGATTTATTTATTCCGTGGAAGAATATTTTCGCTAAAAATTTCCCACTTAAAGCAGTTTAGTAGTTTAATCTTCGGATGTAACTTTTCTTAAGCAAATAGCATTATGCGCAACCTCTTTTTTAATCGAGCATCGCAAGAGGAATAAAAAAAAAGAACGAAATTGAAAAATGCATCCTAAATAACGAGGGGCTTATAATTTTAAAAAATTCTTTACTTCTATTAGAGTGTCGCTTAATTTGATGTTGTATCATGCGAGATGACGAGGTACTCACTTGGTTGATAATAACAGGTAATGGCTGCGCCTTGAAACGGTATGTATGACAAAGAGGTGATTACACTTTCCTTATGCATTGTAACATTTGTGTTATTCTACTGGTTATATATTTATTCATGCTTCACTTCACTCTATAATAGCAATGATTAATTATTGCCCTTCAAATATTTGAATCTTTTTGAATATACCATTTCTAAATGATGTGTTATAATTATTGCGTTTAATTGCATGAATATAATTCAGCGCTTGGGGCTCACATTTGACCTTTGACATAAGGAGTAGTTTTTATGGTGATGATGATACGTAATGTTTGCAGCAGTTGGCGTTGGTCGTATGAAGACATCACTAACAGGTGGAGGGGGTATGCGGAAGCTTAGCTCATCGCCGCATTTGCTCGGCATTTGTGAGGTTTGTTTTTGTTTTATTTCATTTTCTTGCTAATATTCACATCTCATATTTTGTTATCTTAAGGCGTACGGCCCGCATTTCCCTTTTCTGTGATTGTTCATTTTATCAAATAAATAGAGGACGGAACATTACAAATTTATGCTGCTGAGTGAAGTGATTCGAATTTGAATAGATTTTCCTGTTTCTGGCGAATTTCTTTATGCATATCTCCGCGCTCATCTTTATCCGAAACCTCAACGTCGTTTCGAAAAAAAAAACACTAAACAGAGGCATCGTAGTGCATTATTTCTATAAATTTACTTCTTTTATTGTTGTAAAACTTTCCGTTCCATATACACGAAAAGCCTTTATTTCTCTAATTCACTAGTTTAAGGACAACGCTTACAGGTAAGAAGTTGCAGGAGTCCGAAGAAGGCGAGCAGCCATCAGGCTTGGAACAACGCCATACGATCACCCGGAGAAGTGTTTCGAGCGCCTCGGGGCCGCAATTATCACAGCGTATCTTCCCGTCGACAAAGGTTGCGATTTCTTGAGCATTTCTATAATATGAAATGTGGAATGCCGTCAGCTGCTATAGAAGGATTTACAGCCTACTCTTGTGAATTTGTCTCATAAGTTGTATGGGTGGCGCCTACAAGTGCACAGCGGTGTCCTTTCTTCAACGGTCCGTTGACTGCAAACTAATTTTGGTTCAGGTATGAGACTCCCGTTTGCCGAAATTTGTTATCCCTTACACCAGTCCTGATTCTCTTTTGCCTCATGCGTTGGTGCAAAATTCTGTGGAAACGTCGTACTGCTGCCTTCGGATTGTTTTTTTGTCTCGAAGTGCCTACATCATCTACCTTATCAATTCGTTTGCGATAAGCTTCCTGATCTATCTTCAGCACCTGTTCGACGGTCGAAGGCGAGAGAGGTTTCAGCACCAGTAATTTCAGCACAAATCATGATTGACTTTAACCTTTGACCCCGTTCGACTATTCCACTAACGACGCGAGATCCCATTCCTATCATCCTCTCGATTTGGTGGTTACGCATCCGTTCATTCGTGAAAAGCCTTTCGTCAGAAACGAAAAACTTTATGCAAACGCTTTCGAACCTGCACCCATCTCTGGAGTCGCGCTATTTTTACACTGCCAGTCAGAGCATGACCCTCACACAGTTTGCATGAATTTTGTTCCTCAAAAGATGACGAACCGATTCCCGACCGAGCAATGCTCAGAATGCTGACCACTCTTCTGGCACACCAGTGTCTTCGAATAGCGAGGGGGGAGGGGGTCTTCGTTATTTTCGATATTCTGAGAGCACGTGATGGCAAAGGGTGTTCTCAAACAGTTTCAGTAAATTGCTAATTAAAAAACTCAATAGCCTTTAAGAGGTATCCGAATGGCAGATTCCCAATTTGCATGCATTCTGTTCGGGTGCACACTTTTCGTGTAAAAACTTTTTTTTTGCAATATACATTAGTTCGAATTTTTATTCTACGATGCTTATTTTTCATAGAAAAAGTATTCAGCCACTTTGTGCAGTCCATCCATTCAGCTTATATTTTCCAAAAGCAAGAATTATCTTTAACGGCGATTATAAAAGATACATAAGAAATTAACACACTTTTTGACTCTTGTCCAGAGAATACACAATACCTATGTGGAAGAAATTTTTATGCATTATTCTTGTGGAGTAATGTTGTTCATCGAGCACTGTAAAAGTGTTACTAAAGGCGGCATCAGACGTTGCGTCAGGAGCCTCGTCAACGATGTTGACGTATAGCAAAGTGCGCATGATCCGTCCTCGCCAGGCAGTCGTCTCACCGGATATGGCAAGAAGATACGAGCCGCATCCACCACATCGATACCCGGCGACGCGAACACGACGTAGCACAAGGTTGTTTTCTTGGTGATATTGCACATGCGATTTTGTCTCACATACCTTTGTCATAGGAACAGAGGGAAGTATCAGCGAGGTTGTTGTCGCATTGTTTGTTTCGTTACTACAAAATACTCAGATGAATAGAAATACACGTCCGCTTTCGGAAAGGATGATACCTCTTCCCCGGTCGAAGACCGATCTTGAGGAGCTCCTAAGATATGGTTCCATATCTAGGGTTCATAGTATTGAGGGTTCGATAAACACCCTTCGTACATTAATGATGAAGTTGTACGCTGAAAAGATAGCATCCGATTATTATTCTTTCTATCGTAGGCATAACTCACCTGTCGAAATAGTTGGTGGCACAGGTGAGGTCTGTGATAAAAGAATCGGCAACAGAAAAAAATGTAACTTGGTGGTTAGTGTGCGCGGTTTATAGAGTTTATTTTGTAGTTTTCGTAGTTTGTATTTGTTTCTTTGTGCTCATAAAATGCAGGAAGCTGGCAATCTGATGATTATGAAGAGAAGAGATTGTGAAATGATTGCAGTTGTTCATCAAGCGAGGCATCCGATGACGATAGCAGTGAAAGGCGTATGAATCTGCTCGTTTCGAAGTGCTGTCGTTGTTCTGCCGACGATCCCAATAATGAGGATGATCCTTCGAAAGGTACTAAACGCATGCAATTGATAGAAGAAGGTTAAAGGTAGCAAGTTAAGAAGTCGATAGTTTGTTTCATTATATTCAGCCGATGCTTATCTTTGTTTATTACGAGCAGCAGATGTCTTCAACTTATGCCAATTTCAAAACTGCCAGCTTTCTTTGTTTTGTCTTTTTTGCCCAATATCAGTCCTCAAAACTTTATTGCATCATAGTTATGACAGTTATGCTGAGAGTGGGCTTCACCTCAATACATCATAGCAACCCGCTTTTT
The DNA here is from genome assembly GCA_022844705.1 of Toxascaris leonina. NCBI lineage: Eukaryota > Metazoa > Nematoda > Chromadorea > Rhabditida > Ascarididae > Toxascaris > Toxascaris leonina. Next base: position 34,868 of record JAARMF010000114.1, read on the forward strand.
TTATTCGAATCAGTGAGAAAATGCGAGAAAACAACTGCATCGCTTAGTTCATTTCCTCATCGACTGATCTGCAAATGCGGATGTTCTCATTTTTCATTTCAAACAACATTAATATGGATTGATTTTGTATTTACTAAATTGTTCCATTCAAGAATCTTTGCCACTTGAATGGTTCGACTGTACCGCTCATATGAATCAGTCCAATATTCACTAACACTAATCTGAGTGAAAAAGCAATACGCGTCAAAGCTTTCTGTTGCTAAATGAGGTTGTGGAGGTTTTTATAAAGGAGGGAGTGAGTTCAGGTGGTGGAGGTAGTCTGGCAGGTGCTGGTGGCGATACAACTACGTATGGATCAACGATGTGTCGCATTTCTGCTGAGGGTGATGCATCCGTAGAAACGACTGCAAATTCAGGTTCTCTATTTTGCTCATTGAAAACATTTGTTTCCCCTGTGTGTCTTTGTTTTTTATGAAGTTGCTCATTTTCGTATGGAAAGAAATGGTCTTTTATGTTAAGAAGGAAGCGAGCTAAATTATCATTTCAAGAATGTAAATTATAATTTTGAATTTAGGTGGAGGCGATGGTGCGACAAAGTGCAAGCAGAGGTGCTTAGCATTACGCGATACAACTGACCCGATGGAGAGTGGAAGACATCTCGTACCGACACCCCTCCATCCAATTATGGAAATCCCTTCCACACTTCTCTCGGGAACACTTTTCGCGAGGTGCTACTCTTTGCACGATTACTCGACTGATTTAGTGCAGTTGGCTGGTTGTAGTCGCACCACAGCTTTTTTTTGGATTTAAGTTCAATCACTTTTACAATATGACATGCTCCATCATCTGACGGTTTCTTCATCGTCTCCAGGAATTTATGCCATTGTAATGGGCAAATTGAGTGTCACTGCAGGTTGTTTAAGGGTGAGATTTTCGAATAAGGTCGACTCTGAAATAATGAATTCACGTGTTAGCAGTAGGACTCGTCGCATGGGAAAGGAGAGGCTTGACGGATCAGACTCGCAAGACTCGCAGTAGGACTCGCATGCATTTCGCCGGATCAGCGATTTGCATGTGAGGGCGATTCTGTGGAATGTGTTGGGAGTGTAGCGATCGGTTATTGAGGGGAAAACACTGAGCACAATGGAATTGTTTTCTTAATGAGTTCATAATGCATTGGCCTGAATTTGATTGACTAATTCGTAATTAGTAACTGTGAAATCTGCGATTTATAGCTCACTCTTTGCTCCGTTGCCGGATTTTGTGAATCAATTAAAGGTACATTTAAGGGTTGTCATCATAACAGAGCACTTCAGTTCAGGCTAGTAAAGATATTTTTCGCCGTTACGAGAGTGAAAGCAACGTTATGAAAAGGTTGAAGCCATAAGAGTCTTGGAATTTGCAGCGATTTTTTACAGACTGTTTTCTTTATATTTTCGATGCGAAGTGAAATGCTTGATCTCCTCAGCGATCGTTGCGGACATTCAAATCTCGAGAGTGAGGCATTGAATTTGAAGGGTCTCACGGTGACAGCGTCTCATTTAGATCAGTTTGAAAGATGAGCTCGTTGATGATGCGCCTACTCTTTGTTGAGGCAACGTACGTTTGTAGTCGGCTATCACTATAACTTGTTGAGAAACTGCGCCACTTTAGGTGGATTTTGTCTTGTTCGGTTGAATTTAAATTTTAAATTTTTTGGGGGATAAATTATGACTTCCTGATGTAGAAGTGATCTGTGAGGCAATATCCAGGTGATTTTGTCGCCTTTCCATAGCACTATCCCGGGCAACGGTTGATAGTACGGATGCGTTTGCAAAATGGGTAGATGGATGTTGCTTTGTTGCGGCTTCAAAGTGTTATTCATCCAAGCTGTTTACTTTTGCTTTACTTTATTTGGCAGTGCTTTTCAGGTCGGAAGCAGCTGAAAGAGCGGTAGCCGACTGGGCGTGCAGTTTATTGAATGATGACCAAGGTGCATTAGGAGGCGATTTTTTGAAGCGTTGTGTTGGGACACCGCCAAGACTTACTGCTAAAAGACGTGCATGTGAGCGATTGAATTGCGAGTGCATTCGATCGCTACGCAGATCACGGTCATTGCCCATTATCGCATTGATGTCAAATGAACCGCTTCGCTTATGTTATTACGATTCGGATGAAGATGTACGATTTTTCGGGATTTTTATTGTTGATTTGTCTTAATTGCCGCAACGCTTCTCCCTAATAGCAGATGGATTGAATCGTGGGATCAGCTTGTACCTCCAATGATTTGCTTTATTGAGGAATTTACCTAAATGTAGAGAGGTGTTCCCCGTAGCAGGTGCATCGAAACTCCGTCTAAATCGGGGTGTGTGGGTATTCTGAGAGGGTTTTTTTTTAAATTATATATTTTTTTTTCCTTTTCTTATGTTCTTTTGGTGAAGGTTGATAGAAATATGGTAGAGGAAACCACCAAGACGGCTAATTTCTTTCATTCTTAAATGAAGAAGTCCAACTGAGAGTTTGTTCTATATAAGGCTCGTGCTGTTTTGGACCTCAGCTGTTATAATGGGCTCATGATGAAAAGGCAGGCAGTGTTTCTTCGTCACGTAATTAACCTCTATCCCGATTAGTACAATATTTGATTACTTAAAATAGGTGCATCGTTGGGGCATTTAGCCCAGTCAGTCCATAAACGGAGCCGTTTTATTAGTTGTGGGTAAATTTTTGTGCGATATGCCAGTTTTGGAGTATCATTTTTGCTCACATCGCTCTTAGTTTCATTTTTTTTCTGATTTCTCACTCTGCTGTTCTTGTGCTTCTCAAAAGTTAGTAGCTAAGCAATACCTCAGGTCACAGGACTTTACTAACGATAATTTTTGAGCATTAGGTTAACTAAATAACGTTTTTGAGAATCTGGAACATTAATTCGGTCGGCATGTGTTTGGGATATTTGCGCAGCAAAAAGTTCCTAAATGGCCACGAGACCTCACCGTTGTGGATTTAAAAAAATGAGTAGGCCAGGAGTTGTATTTCAACATTTCGAGATTTTGATCCCACTTTTCGTTTTGTTCCTCCTGTCTGCTTTTGATAAGCGGGGCAGGGTTTTTCAAATCTTTAGCCATGTCATTTTCGTCGTATTCATGCCCGAAAACCATCACTGTTCAAGTTCGGTGGCCATCTGAGCATTCCCAGTGATGGGCGCTTTTTGTGAATTTCTTCGCTTCAATTTGTGAGGATCATAGAGAGATGTTGACTTGCGTCTTAACCTCATGTATTGCTTCTGTTGGATTTGATGATCCTTCACTTTCTCCCGCCTGTGTGCAGTTGACGATGCTATGCACTTTAGGAAGGTCGGAAATCCCGAAAATCGTCTTTTCTTAGTGGGCGACATCTTTGTGACTCACGATCGAATAGCTTTCATTTCTGCTTATTTTCTGCCAGCCTTGGCTGCTGAAGGTTGATAGGATTTCTATCCAATAGAGCAGCTAATCACATAAATTATGAGCTGTTAAATTCACGATTGTCTGAGTGTCTACTAAACTGACGTTTTCTGCGCATTCTAATGAAGAGTAGTGTTTTGTAGATATTCTCAGAGGAGGAACTGGATTCTTCGTTGTGTTGGACAAGTACGGATTCTGGTTGTTCATCGGAAGGGGAGACGGACTCATGCAATTGGCAGCATTCACCGAAGACAATTACGGGACGGTATCTGATGTGCGAGAAGAGTGATTATGCTGTAATGCCGACATATGCGCCAGTTTTGCTTTCCTAGAAACGATCTCATCATTTTTTTTACTCCGCTTTCTTTCTGGTGTTTTGGCTTGTGCTTATGGTTGCCGTCATCTCCGTCTTTTTTTTTATTTGGCGCCATTTCTGGCCTTCAGTGTTTTTCCATTCTCTTCACTCATAAATAACATGGAAATTTCCGATGGTCTTTTTCGATTTTCTTCTACGGCGATCGGCTTGTTCTCGAGATTATGACACTTCGCATACTCCATTCGAATTCGGGCAAATTAATGTCCAAGCTTATTCCTTGCGCATTCGATTTCTACGCTTTATCCATATTCTGCGTGGAAAATTCTTTGTTTCTCCGCGTACAAAATTTTTCCCCGTTTTTCCTTCTTCGTTGTGCAGTGAAATGGTAAAGGCGATTATTGAAGCCTTTGTGAATTGTTGATTTGATTTCTCTAATATTTTAATGCTGTTATATTATTGAAGATGAGGGTCGCATTTGTACTTGTCGTGTTGATATGTCTATGTCCAACTATTAGTTCTCTTGAACTGAAAATATTTATTGTCTTTCTTTCATGGAAGGTTCTTTCTGCCAGATATTAAAAGGGTAGGCGGTGCACTTCATCGGATGCTTGTGAGCGGAGACGCTTTCAATTATTTTTTAATGGACAAATTACATGTCTTTGTATTTTCACTTTTTTCGTCAATATGCTATTGAAGATTTCCAATTTCATATGGCAAAGTTTCAGTGGCGATTCAGAAAATTTGTTTATGTTTCGTTCGTTTCGTTTGAGGAAGTGGTTATATTTGGCCAGTAACTATCAGCGGAATGAGCGTTTCCTGTAGAAGGGGTTATGAAGTTTTTTGTGTGTGTGGAAAGGTCTGTGAAATTGTTTTGTGTTAGAGGGGCTGTGAAACTGTTTTATGTTAGAGGGGCTGTGAAATTGGGTCTTATGGAAAGAGCTTTGAATTCGTTCAGGCCTTTAAGTTGAGGTTTCGTTGAAAATCTCTTGCAGTGGTTACGCGTTCAGTCTTTGTTTATCACGTGTATTTTCAAGTGATATAAGTTATAGATTTCTACTTTTGATGTTGTCTCGCACTCATCGGTGCAATACATACGTGTTTTCATTTGCTTGGCATTTGATCGGCCTAACGATTGATCTATAACCCCACATGTCTTCCACTTACCCATTGATGAAGGCAAATTTCAGGGGGAATTCTCTCGTTGCAGGTGAGGTGCTTGAGGTAATAGGTGCTTTATCGCTCTTGAAACATGAATTTTTTTTTTTTTTTTTTCTTCATTCTGCACTAAAAAAATCCGGATGAGCGTATGTAATATTCACTTCAGCTGGATACCATCTATACTCGAAGGTGCGAATGCAGATGTTGATCTTTGTATGATTACAGTTCGTCGTTGTACAACGTGTCACTGCTTAGAGTATTTCCGGTTTTTTTTTTTTCAGATACAACCAAGATGGTAACTGTTGTGGTATCTATAAAATAGTACCACAGTTCTATACGAAGGGGATGCACCGCAATATCATGAGCAGTGTGGAAACGCTCTATTGATATAAGGAGATGTTTTCTAAATTCTTTCCATGTGGAGCTTACACGATCGTTGCGAGTATCTCCCATACCCGCGGGGAATTTGAAAACCACATCTCTATTCCCGTACGCATGGAAAGCCTGCCTCGTTCGGCAGGGATGTGACTCATCAAATCACATAGCTTCGCCCCTGTCATATGGGAGGCGTTTTGATTATGGGTGTTTAGCAGCTAGTTTGTTCAAATGAGGAGCAACAGAGGCTCAGAAACACTGTGGATCGATTACAGTGCTATTATTAGAATAGCGCTTCCTATTCTGATAGGAAAATTTCTGTTGGAAACCACTACTCGAAGCCATTCTGGTAGGAATCAGAATATGCCAGCCGTCTGCGGTTTATTAGAGAATCTATTATCGCAGATGATATCGGAAACTGTAGCATAATCGTTGCAAGCTATGACAATTTAAATGACTTCATTTGATGCTCCAACTCAATCGCTCATTGATGAAAATTCTTCGGAAATAGTTGTTTGTGCTTGGTGGAAGCGAGATTTGTTCGGTTTAAAATTACTGGATGGAAAATGAGGAAATTGCGTTAAAGATCAGCTCGATAGCCATATAAATCAATCAACGCAAACTTATAGGGCGATGCGTGAACACTAAATTGTGCGGAGCTCTTTTTGTGAAGATTGAAGTGATTCTGAAAAATCGCCAACACAATAAGACCAGAGAGGAAATTTTCATTCCATATAAGTAATTGGTGGAGATGGAATTGTTTCAGCTGACTTCATAAAATATGAACAGTATACTGTCTAGGATCGATATATAGAGGATCGTGTCGTTCCTGACCGAATTAGATGTGTTCCATGATTTTGAAGAAATTCTTGCATTAAACGCGAAAGCCTTTTTAGAAATGTTTTCTGCTCTTTTCTCAAGATCGAACCACGTGAAATCCTCTCTTTTTTTTTGGTGCCATGGGCTGCAGATAAACCATCGAAATGCTTTAATGGCCAATGGCATAATTATATAAAGGAAGTAATAAAATTCATCTAACTATTGTATTGAAATTTGGCTCTGGTTGGAGCAAAAACAGAAATCCCGTCAAGGATTATAATGAAACACTTCCGGCCATCTCACAGAATTTTTTAACATACTCGTTTTCAGGGTGGCTGGGCGCAAAATTGTGCTCACACTTTTGTAGTATTCCGCAACAAAAACATTTTCGAACATCAATTTAAGCGATCGCTTATAAAAGCGACTAAAATTTGTAACGAGATTTCGATGTAGTGAATCTACTTGAAAATATTTCGGCGTTCTTGGCATTTGAATTTCTGGAGTTGCCATCATTCAGATGCGCATTTGCAATTACGAAGGTGATACAAATGGTTCTTCCCAAATACAAGGGAGCGGAAAACGTCGGCCATTGGTGGGGCTTTTTGCTGAATCAGATTTTTATGGAAAGAGGACCACGTTCAATCGAAAGATAACAGGTGCAGGCGAAATTAGAAATAGGCTAACCCGACGAACCTGCTTTTCCCGGTGCTATGGCTTAGGTTCATGCTTCATTAGCATATGGGTGGTCGTTCAAAACTACAGGAAAGAAATCTATGGAGCTGAAAGATCATTATGTCTCTGAAACAATATACGTTTTTTGTGGGAATTGGATAAAGATATCAGAAATTTTCATACTATACAGAAATGGGCATAAAGATAACGACAAACCGGCAAAAGAAGGCAATAGTTGAGCTATGAGAGAAGATAGCCGTGGAATTTTTTTTTTACTGAAAAGCACTTCTTGTGCAAAATAAATTTCATGAACAACTAGAATATTCCGCCAAGCTGTAATAAGACTATCTGTTAGACTAAAATATTCTTTCTCTTATAAATGTGGTATAAAAATTACAAGCTTACACCGATTAGAAATTTTTTCTGAATGACCAGTGGTGCAACTTTCACTACGAAGTTTATAGTGACTCTTATAATTACATACTCCAAGCGATGATGCATGCAGCGATGGAATGACAATCAAATTTTGATATGGATGACGAGTTTTACATTGATCCACACCATAATTATGTGCACATTCCTGAATTAGCCTCAATGAATTGGTTTAAAATATTATTTGTTTTAAAAGCTTAAAAATCCATTCCTTCTCACCGATATCTTCTGATGGAATCAACTGCCTAATCTCCTATCAATTGCTATTCTGAAGATTGTCAAACGTGGTGTTCTATTTTCCTCTCGACGAATTGCCCTAATATAGCAATCGTATAGGAGGAATATGAGTTCAAATACGAGAGCATTTCATGTTTTTCTCTTACGCATAATCGGGAATTTTTATAAGAATTCAAGGCTTATCCTATAAGAAGTGGATGCATAAATCTCAACTCGTTTTAACTTGTTGAAAATAGCGATAAAATAGGGCAAATTTAAAGACAATTCCACTGTTATGAATCTTTAAATTTTCATTCATTTCCAATTCGTAATTATTGGGGATTTCGATGCGACGATCAATTAAAAAAACGAACGACAATAATATCGATCACAAAAGAGATTTGCAATTAAATTCACGAATAAAGTACGATGAATTGTTGAATCATAGATGCTTACATATTTTCGAAGAAAATATTTTGAATTCTTCTGAATGAATGCATTATAGAAGTGAATCGCATAGCTGCATTCTAATCACTTTCCAATTTCATCACTTTTCCTACAAATTTCTATTAAGTCGAAGATTGAAATTTAGAAAAAGCTCAGAAATGAGTTTTAGATAATCACCGAATAGATATAGTAATTATATGAAACGAATCGCAGAGAAGAAAACGTCAAATTTTGCAGAAAACAATTGCGAAAGATCGATTTATGTTAAGTGATAACAACCATCATGCACTACAATGATTCTCTCAACGTATAAAATAGTAACGTACTGCCTTATTCTCTTCTCAATGAAATTTATATATGCGTTGAGCCATTGCATATTCCTCTATTTAGTATCATATTGTGAATTTCAAATCGCTCGAATGATTTTTCTTCGAAAAATGTTAGAAAATGGACGACCTGAATGAAACTCTCATAGATTTTTATATACATAACAAGTATAGCTGGTAAGAGAATGAGTCAAAACAGTCGTTTAATATAATGCTACTATGGAATGGCAAATGTCTTTTTCAGGAGAGAAGAGGGAATCTGATTCCACCGTTAGAATGCTTCTAGAACATTTGCGTATAAGTGGGGTAACTCTACTATTAGCTGTAAAAATGTCAATACTGTAAAATACTGCGGACTAACTGTAAACGTCGATAACGGTCAATACTGTAGACTGAACTAACTAACTGTTTTCCGGCCCTTACTTACCCAATTGGTTTTGAAGTTATTTTTCAACTTCGCTTTGTTTTTGTCTTCAACGCAATTTCAAGGCTAAAAATTGAAGAGCCATTAGATGATGGACCATGATATCATTTTAGCATGGGCACTACTTCGCTTTTTAAAAGGCAATTGTTGCCTATCTTTTCCCATATACAAGTGCTTCATCTTATTTCTTCATTACGACAAGCGTTTACTATTTTTAAGAAACACTATTCGCACGATGAAATAATCTAAATATAATAAATTAAAATTCGCGAAGGTAATCAAGTGTTTATAAAAAAAAATTCTACTCTGTTTGCTTGCCATAGCTACTGAAAGTTCTTTGATTGGGAACGGTTTTCATGCGCATCCCATCAAAAAAATATATATATATTTCCGGTCAGTTGGCTTATATCACCTGACCAAATGAATATCATTAATGAGATAGCTAAAGCATTCAACGTTTTACAATAAGACTTCAAAATATTCACCTTATTTTACTTATTCAAACTTGTTAAGCGGCTGTTATTATACCTTTATTGTGTTAAATGCAAGAACACGCTGTTGTGAATTAAGGTGATATTAATCCTCTCTATATAAAAATATATAAAAAAGCTATCATAGATGCTATTTAGGAAATGGTGCTTTTTTATTGCTTCAAAATGAGCATTTCTATAAAAAAAAAAAATCTCTATTGCAGTAGCAATTGCTCGATCAAATAAAAAAAAATGATAAATGCTATGAAAGTAAGCATTAACTATGATTGTGCGTATAGGTATACTAACAAATACGATTGCAATGTAGTTCACTTATTTGAATGGCATCCAATATACCGATCGTTGAGAAGTGCTGCGGTTGTCAAATGCAAAAGCAATTTTCTTCGAGTGGCATCGATTTAATATCCAGCTTAAACGACGCAATTCAATAATTTCTTCGATCGATGCCGCTTATATGTCTCTCTAACGACAATCCGTTAAAAGAAAACACTCAACCTATAATCCTCATTTCTAAGCAATAATTTAGTGCAATAAGTTTCTCTGTTTATTTAGCAGTTTATTTCATTGTCAATTTTGCCTCAATGGGTATAATAAACGATGAGTTTACACTTCATAAATCTTTTCGTTCATTCCGCATCGATCGATTCTCAGAGTTAATTCTATTTGAGATTTATTCCGAATAAATCTTCTTAAATATGCATTCTTACACTACCTATAGTTTCCACTACGCTCTATCTATATTCATAATTTATTATCGCTTCATTAATAAGTTTATTCTACAGAAAACATTTCCATCCAAAAAATCGTAACACAGCTTATCATGTCACACTTAATAGTGCTGTAGTATTGTAGAATACAATACACTTTAGTGCTGTAGAGCACAATTACTTGAACAGGTCCAGGAAGCAGCACTATTAGTTAGGTCAAATGAAATCACACACGCTTAATCTATGATTCTATGCTCAAATAACGAAAGCTTATCTATGATTTGTAATATTTCTATTCACATATCATCTGTAGTTTAAGAAAATATTTCGCTTGAATACGAAGCAGTTACTTACTGATGATGAAGTTTAGGCAATTATTGCTCACCTTGAAATCGACTGAAATGGATAATACAATTCTCGTTGCTCAGAATTTGATAAACGATAGCAAGAGTAATTTAGACAATGTGCGCTATTGATATCTTATTAATATATTATGAAGAATATCACATTTCCATTATATTGATATACAAATGATAAATTCTATGTTTTTCCACTTCATTACCATTTACATTGAGTTGAAATTCCGAAGTTTTACAAGTGTAAAGGATGGATGTAAGAGGAGAGTGAGTGAGTGAAGAAAGGTCATTTATGGACCAAAACTAGTCGTCGCTTACAAGAATAAATATTAGTTGCAAAGCGCTTAGGCTTTGATTATCGAATCCGGAATTTCAATCTTGCAAAGTGATTGGCAAAATAGTCCTTTGAACTTGAGCCTGTAAAAATTGTGAAGTAACCACAGATATAAATTAGCATTACTGCTAGGACGCTATGCCCATCTTTGGCTCAAAATCATTGACGTTATGATTTGTGACCAAGAATCGAGTGTTACAGAAGATTTTTGATGCGTTTGTTCCCTAACCATAGGTTCAAATGCTAGGAGAAAAACGTTTACAGAAGTCGCTCATACAGCTATGATGTTGGCTGGCATTCGTGACACCAAAGTTCGGCAGTCCTCGAATTTCTAGGACTGTTGGATGACTTTTAGGGACGCAGTTTGCATGGGATATATAAGGTCCGTCATTAATTGTCAACAGCTGCCAAACAGTTCAATTACGAGCAAAGGATGTTGCACATATTGTGCTGCTCTGAATGATGGTAGTGAGGGAGGGTGAAAAGCTTTCGGCCGTTCTCCGTCTTCACTTGATTTATTGAGCTATCAGCCAAGTTCAGGGTTGTTGTTGTATGCCTGTTTTAACAGTACCGTGAAGCCATTCGTTGTTTAGTGTTAGAATAGTCTCTGCCATCCTCTGGACTATCGTCCAGAAAAACCCAATGCGAGGTTTTACGCTGTACTTTCTACTACGCTATGCATCCTACTCATTGACCACCTCCTCCTCATATCTCAACAAAAATTGCACTGAAAGGTGAATCCAAGGGAGTGAATCAGTTTTGAATTCAGAGACTTCCAAAAACTAGCAATCCCGGTACAGATTCTCATCATTGTCTTAATTTTCAATAGCTGTCAGAATTTTAGCTCAGAAAATCGAGGCATAAGAGGACGTCCATTGCAGTCGAATTTCGGTGACCCTCTACCCCTCCCCAACGAGATCCATATTTTGCCAACAGAACGATCTCGGATCAGAGTTGAACCCTTTGATAGAATAGACAAACAGTTCAGAATAAAAGGGGCATGGGAACCTATGAATGCTTCAAACACAGCAAAAATTGGTGCGCTGAGCTTCTCTAGGATGGTGAAGTAAAATTTTGCAACATTCGAAGGTTTCTTTCTTTAGAATCCTTTGTTGATCTCGGATGAGCTGAATGCTATGAAGTTCGCTAGGATTAGGTTTTAGAAGGTGACGAGCTGATATTTTCTGATTAAAGTTTCTGCGGAATCCATCATCAAACCAAACCGAAGCAGTCTGTGCTGTATTTAGATCATTTATAGAAATTAGGAGGGGTGGTGTAGATGGAGGAAATGAAGAAATTTTGATTTTGGAAGTTTTGTTTGATTTGAAATCGACGTCTCCGAAAACTCCACCCACTTTCGCTTTCTTTCTCGAGATACTCTTAGACCGTGATTTGAACGTCCTCAGCTTAATTGGGATCTCGTCTCCTCCCCTTCGTTTTGCAAACTCCTCCATCTTCGTAATATTTCTCCGCCTGTAGCAGCTCACTATTTCTCTTCTTCTCTCTCGCAGTGGACAAAAGAAACCTGCCGCTCATTCCTTAGTAATATAACAAATTTCTATCACCTGTAAAACTTAATTAATAAGGCAACACGAGGTATGCAGAATTTCTTGCAAGTTGTCTTCGTGCGCGAATTCATTCATAATCGTAGAGTTCAACGTCAAGTCACCTACCGTTAGCTAAATGCCCCATGCAAATTAGCCTCCTGAGGGCCGACTGGAACTTTTGTACTGAAATATAAACCTCTATGTTATTCTTCTCGCAACGTTTTTTCCTGTTTCGTACAAGGTCTAATAGTGTTTTTGAGCTGCAATTTTCATTCTCGATTATAAATCAAACGACCGTAATACTTATGCATAGCGACAGTCGTCTGGCAGCTTAAATGAGGAGCCACTCCTAGTTAACAGACGTTCATAACGCAAGCTCGTTTATTTTAGTATATCCGAGGATCATTGCGAATCGGAAGAAAAAAAACTAGTCGCAAATTATTGAACATTTAACAGACGAGTTTATATTGCGCCAAAGCGTGGAGAATTTGTCGCAGAAAAAAAAAAGATGGAATCGCTGAATAAACATTTCTAACGAATATAAACAAGCAATTATGGTGAGATCAATAACGTTTCAGCCAAAAAAAAAATGTCATGGTGCTGTGAATTAATTAAAAGGATGCTCCTTTCGCTAAGATTCAATGATTGGGGCAGTTGAAAATATGAGGATTTGAGTTTATCTTTCACATCTACGAATGCATTCACATAGTGCGAATATTAGGCATCAGTTTTTTTTTTGCATTTACAATATATGAGCAGTTGCGACTTTGTTGGATCCTTTGATTAAAAAAATAACCTCAAGATGCTTCTCATCTACTGAGGCTATTCAAATTGTCTCACTAGTGGGAAATGCATTCTAAATTAAACCGTATCCGTGACAATAGCTTATAATCTACGAGGTATTTGGCTGTAATCGCTTTGTTGGTTATTGATGCTTATTGACGTAAACTTTCTAGACCAACGGAAGGTGATCACTGCTTATAGTGGTATAGAGCTCATTCAGCTAACAATAGATGACTTCTCGTTGGCTTCATAAGCCGAAATTGGTGGTAATAACGAATAGTGCATAATGAGCTTTATTGGAAAATTGAGAAGAGAACCACTCAATTGTATATTTTAAGCAATAAACGTTCTTAGGTTTTTCTTTCGTGGCATGCGATGGCTGTATTTACGCCGTACGCCCACTTTTCGCTTCCAATTGTTCAATGACATTCATTCGTCTCATAGCAATAAGCCACTTGAGGCAGCATCAAATTCTGTATAAAACATATGAACAACGAACTGAAGTGATACTATTGGTGCGGTTGAAATGCTTTTCGGCTGTGTAAGCCAAATTGCTTATTTAAGTGTTCTTTGCGAAAGTTGCTTCATTGGTCGTTGCGTTCATTTCTCCACAAACCGTATGATAAGTGGCTTTTTGGTGTGCTCGTCTAGAAAGTCTTTAGACTTATCAGCGGCATCATTGAGCGCAAAATTTCCAGTGAAGCCCCTTATAGTTGAGGTGACTTTAAGCAGTCTTTGTTTGATTGCTCGAAATTTTGCTGGTCGCTTTAGTAGCTTAAATGTTTATTAGAACATTGATGTATATAATTAATACCTTTCACTAAATACTTGCAGTAACCGGCTGTATAGGTCGTCTTCACGGACGTTATGTTTTTCTTCGGAAAACTGAAAAAATCAACAATAGTAACTGAGTGGGATATTTTAATGCCAAAAATATTTCGAGTCGGGATGAATTGGGTAGAAATGCATGTGGACTGATAATGGAGTAGAGCAGCTGCATTTGCAATTTTTAGCTTAATTCAGGGAGCATCAGCGTATGTCGTCATTGCGGTAATTATAAAAACCATTTTTCATTCACAAACAGAAGATTAGCCCACATATTGTGTTTTCATTTGTTTTTTCTCGACTTTTCATTTGGAGCATTATTGCTCATATGGCACATTTTATAGCTTTTTGCATTTGAAGAATCTTTCATTCAGACAAATAAGCCGTTTGGCATTATTTAATAATTAAATGCCATATGAAGCATCATAAATCTCTTCATATTAGCTGCAATAAAGTATGCACGAGAAAGTTTGAGCAATTGAATAGTAAGCTGCATCTTTTATGACGTTCTGTGAGTAGGAGCAAAGCTTCGAAATTAATAGTTTCCCGTTGATTTCAATAATTTATTAGCGGTTGCTGCCAAGGCCTCAGTATACGAAAGTTTTGATTTTTGCTCAAGTATCTGTAAGAGTTAATTTCTTTTCAGTATTAGATCATCACAATTCACCAGTGCACCCATCTCCTTAGAATCCGCACGATGATGGGCGTTAGCTTGATGTTTCACGCATCAGCCGATTCGCATTTCATTTTCTTAGTCAATATCGATGTAGGATCGCTGTGAGGCGCATCACACGAATATTGGCTATGTTCTTTCAATGCCCGCCGTGTGCATCTTTCCTTTGAATTGATATTCCAATAGTGACTTTTTCGTGAAAGGAAAAACTGCTGTGATGAGTGAAGTGATTTTTGAAGAGCATTCTATTGAACTCCTCAGATGAGACCTTTCAGCGAATTCTTTCAAATAAGTTAATGAAATTTTACAAAATTCGATTTCTTCAAAAATAAACCTCCTATCGTTTCAAATTTCTGGCGGAAAACCCTGTATCAATGATTGTATTGATGTCCCGTCCGAGATGTTTCTAGCTTTGATCTATTTATATTGTTGCTATTAATTATTGCTGTGATAAGAAGTGTGATTAAAATGTGATAAGAAAAAGATTACCAAAATGTTATCCACGAAGAAAGAAACAGATATTAGAAATGATGTGTTTTCTTTGACTGTATATTTTGAGTGAAGATGCACTGCACATATTTGAATGAAATCCACAACATGGTTAACTATTTGGTGTCGGTATAGGCTCCAGAGGTCAGCCTGAATCGATTAATCTGGCTGGAAAATGACACCATATTTTTTGACATAATTCAAGGTGTTGCACTCGATTTCAGTTCAAAAGTCTTGGGCAGTCAACGTTCAGTATACCCAGCAGAAAAGACTGTAAGACGACCAGATGGACGCCGACCTTGGCACGTCTTGCAGCTCAGGGCAACCCTGATCTCATTAGTCCTGACTGTGCTCGAAAAGCGAAGAATGTTTAGAAAGCACTGATACTTTCTAAATACTCAGCTTGGTTTAGAGAATCGGAATCCATATGCAGATATTTTTATTCCACGACTTCATTTTAACGATCAAAATTTCTAGCTAGCTTTTATCATTGATGATACTCGTTTCCCATTAGAGCGGCTCATGTGAACGTTAAATCCTTTATTGCAATCCTTGATAGCGACACTCAAAGAAAAGTTGGGAAATGAGTGAACACCAAAAGCGAGTTATCATTCAAGGCTCTGAAATTAGCAATTCTCAAAAATTCCATCTCCGAGAAAATTGAGGCCCTAAAATTTGGGAATTTCGGCTCTCAGGTAATCCGCAATTTTTTCGGATTCTTGAGCAGAAGCTCTCCGAGTTTCACTCTGCTTCTGTACTAACTATGCTGCAGTGAAATGTTGTATCATTCAAAAAATGATGCATAATTTGTGAATATATTAGTTGCTTCGAAATGAAACTCAATTTCTTTGTGAGGATAGCCTGTTCTAAATAAATGGTGAAATTTCACGTTTCATCAGATTTTGATGAGCCGTTTATATGAAGTGGGCATTTCACATTTGCTGCATATCTTCCTCGTTTTGTCCCAAGTGATTAAATGTAACCACTTGAATGGCCACAAATTGATAGGATGATGCCAGGCTGAGCTATGATGCGCTTCAATGTGCTTGCATTTTTGCAATGCGGAAAAAAAGAAGAGAACACAAAGGATGGTTAACACGCTTTCATTTGTTGTCGAACATATCCTCGCTTTATTGACATACCCGTTCTATATTTTATGATGAACCGATATTGGAAGACACATTTTCGATGAGCAGTGAATTTCGCTAATGAATTTTAGGAAAAACACTCCGAACGATGTAACACGAGAAGCCAAAGGTGACTGGCACCTAGGGATACGGTGCTCCAAAACTTGTCGGCGGCAAGCAGTGAAGACCTTTTGATGAGGTTGAGTATTGTATAGTATAAAGCATAGAGGTCACTTCTTGCAGTAATAAATGACATTTCAGCGACTATGTAGCAATGGATCCTAAAATGAAGATCGGAGTCATTTACAGTGCTAAAGTGAGGGGTACCAATCATAAAGGCAAGAACTTCACCACCTCTGTGCCTATCCTCTCGTCGTCCTGAGAAAGCCTTCATGCGGAAAACATTTAATGGCCACGGTTTGCATTAACGCCCTCATCCGGAATATAGAAATTGTTGGCGTATTCGTGCAGTGGGCGATGAATTTTCAACTTATTAGCGAAAAGTCCGCGATACCTCTCAAAATATTATTGGCAACATCATTGCCTATCAAGAATGATAAAATGCCGCGCTAAACACATCATCTGTGTGGCGCCATTGGAACTTGGGAAGAGGTATTTGCAGTTGTCACTTCGAAGTTTTGTCAAAAATCCTTCCACTCTCTTCCCCAAGTATTTAATTGTCAACATAAGAGAACCGTTTCCATAATCATAAATTATTTATTCAGTAAGTGTGCTATCAGCTATATCTGCAGTAAAATTCGATCGTAATAGTGCGAAGGGAAGGGGATCTTTTGAACTAGTTGATTTTGTTCGTTCACTTCGTATGGCAATTGAAAATTTTTTTGGTGCTGCATTATGGTACGGCTTCCAATTGAAACAAATCAGTTGGCTGAAGAAATTTGTTCAGAAATTGAAGGATGCATAAAACTCGATTTTATCATTTTTTGCATTGAACAACTTCCCAAAAAGAAGCCCAAGAGGGGAAAATTCCACTCAATTACTAAGATGAGCGAGAAAATATGCCGGTAAATTCGAACTATCTGATTGTATTTCATTAGCATATTTCACCGTCAATGCGCTATAAAGCTAGTGACAGATCGAGAGGAACGAAAAACGGTCAGGTCAATTCTTTCCGATCATACAAAAGATAAAACTGCCATTTTCAACTTCCCACGTCTTTCATCGTTGTCTTGCGAACCACCTATATTTTTTCACTTATTCTAGGCGAGGATCCTTGACTCAGAAGTGCTTAATGATGTATCGCAATCACTGATAAGTCACTTCATATATTTATCGTCATTTTATGCGTCTTTCATATTTGCATCACTCATTAAGCAACATTATAATAATTTTCAATATATTTGGTTACTTGAGTAATCAATGGAATAATTTTGATGATGAGCTGTGAATGCTAATGACAACATTGACGATGTATTTATCTAAACTTCTAAACGATTTGTCTTGTCCAATTACTCGAACGAATCGAGTGGTGATTGCATTGCCGAATGTTTTTGATCATTTTGTTTATATGAACAGATTGAAGTTGACGAAGTAATAAACGAAAATGGATAAAAGGATTGTAAATCACTTTTATTTAGAGAGCATTCTGATTGTTGCTTTTCACCTAAGTGTGATGGTCATCTAAGAAATTTAGCTAACTGCCAGTAAACACCTGATGTTGTTAGCACTCGGCATTTGAAATTCACAAGCATAGGTAGAATGGATCCTGCTGGTTCGATGAGGAACGCTAGCCAATCACACCACTAAAAGAATTCAATTTGAAATTTTTTTTTTTTAGCAATTATGAGTCGTCTTATTCTAAATGCGTAAATATGGATTTAGCTTTCCTCGCCAATCCTTCAAACGCATCACCTGTGTTTGGCAGCTATCAATTATCCTCTCGAAAACGATTTTAAAATTTCCTTCATTTTGGTCTCCTTTTCCAAGAAACTCACATCTAAGTAATGTGCAATCTTCTTTCTCTGTTCTCTCTGTAACGTGTGCAGCTTTTCACTTCGTCCACTTCGGCCAAGACAATGAGAGATGAATAAGCGCTGTTCTTGCATAATTTTTGCAAAGTTTTGAGAGAAAAAAAAATCCACACATTGGGATAGAAGCAATGCACCTATGCGTCTCTTAGTCGTAAGGTTTCGATGTATGAACAACATGAGCAAAAATAATCTGCACTTTGAAAATGTTGTAGTAAATGCGAGTGAAATTTCAATCTAAACCTGGCCGGATACGAGTATAAGGATCGTTTGAATGGTCGGTGACGTAGGAAAATAGACGCATGCATTGTTTCACCCATTTCGATTGTTATATGCGGAATGGGCTGATAGCTCAATAATAGTCATTATGAGTTGTTTACATGCACTGAATGTGTATTTAAGGGCACTCTTGGCCTTTTCAAAAATTTATATGATCACAATCAAACGGTTTACCTCTTTTTCGTTTTCGAAATTGAGCTTTTGATAGTCGATTAAAGGATCATAATTTCTCTGAGCTATCTTGATCATATTTATTGCGTCATGTATTTTAGTCGCCTATGAAAATGTCTTGTCAATTTTTGCTTGAAACAACTCAAAATATCTTCATTTGCGTGGAAATTCCACGAGATTTTCGAACTAAAGAATTCTGATAATCACGAATTTTGTGATTTTATTTCTTTTTCTTCCAAAATCCGATATGTATTCTCATCATATTTCAAAGTAGATTGTGCATTTGCTGATCGAAACAGCGGTTGATGATGCTTCAGAGAAAGTCATTGCGATGTTTTGCCTAATAGAGTCTGCAATTTCCAATTGAAACTGAATGGCTCAAATCGAATGATGAGCACAAGTGTTTTACAACTGATTCAATGCCGCAGTGAAGAGCACATTTTCAACCGCAGCGTCGCTTAATGGCCTTAAATAAACTTGTAATCAAGTCAAAAATAGTCTCATCATTTCGGGACGTCTGAGCTCGTATGATAACAACCGATATAGGAGTATTACGCTTGTTTGTTGCTATAAACCTTGCGATGCGCCGAATCAGATAGAAATACTGACGTTTCGGCTCAATGAGCCATAATCATAGTAACAACCCTCTAGTACACCACATATATATATATNATTATATAGTAACGAGAGAAGGAAAATTACGGAAATGGTTAGACAATTCAGGAGAAAGAAACACCAAAACAAGGAGGAAGAAAAAAAATATCGGAGCCAAAAGGGAATTGAGATGTCGTGTCGTGGAAAAGACTATGTAGTGAAGACATTTCTACACATCCGTTTATGGAGGGGTTCAAAAGGTTAATGAGATGCGTCTCTCTAATTTTGCGAAGAAGCGTGTCATTCGCTCGAGCGAGAACTCTAATGATTACGTTCACGCCATAAGCGTTATGGCAGTTACAGGGTTGTTATTATGATTATCGCTCAATGAGCTGAAACATCAGTATAAACATCTCTATCTGATTCGGCGCAACTCAAGGTTTGTAACAACAAACAATCTTAATACATATTATTACTATTATTATTTTTATGCATCTGAGAAACAACAATATCGTCAACGATATGATATGAAAAATATTAAAACAACAACAAATGCTATTATGCGCCTTATAAAGATAATTGCCGTTTTTGCTTATTACGAAAGGGCAATGAATTAAAAATCATCGGAGGGTATTGGAATAGTCGTATTATTCGATGAATGAAGCGATATCGATAGACTCGAAAGATGGAGTACAGAATGAATGTTTTCTCTTACGCTTCCTTAACATCGTCATCCATCAGTTAAGTATGAGAATATCGTCGTAAGTATCCTCCCACATATGTCGGTCTTATCTTATGATGCCTTAGTGATGGGCTTCAACAAATATTCTTGTTATCTTAGCACACTAGTTAGAGATTAATGTCTACTCTGTGGGATTTAAATATTGCTACAAGCCGATATGCGTAGACTTGTTTTTGATATGATTGCGCTTCGCATTCAAACTTCATAGTTCCATCTTATAGAATTAAATGACGTTATTCTAGCATTAAGGCTGATCGTAAATATTTCGCGACACTATCACCCTTCGCATCACGAAATGAGATTTCATGGTCACGACTGATTAGAGTTCGATTGAAATTTGCTTTTTCTTATGCATCGGGCAACAAAAAGCCTTGCAGTTGATCGTCGCAAGAATTTCAACTTGAAATTTACAGCTTTTTCTTGATGGATGGAAAAGTCTGCCCGATTGTGTGATTTCAAAAAAATATTTGAAGTGGATGAAAATCTAGAAAAAACTTCTATATTTCTGACACACAAACAAATCATCCTTAGCGTACTCTATGACATAAGATTGAGCAGCGTGATACAGTATAATTTGAGAGGCATAAGTCTCGTCATTGCTGACACCACTTAGGAAAGTTTCTGAGCTGTTTTGCGTAAAGAAGCTAAAGAACCGCATGGGTGGCATAATACCACAGAAAGCCCACACCACAGTGTGCGGCGGATTTTCTATCGCCAACAGTCGCTGTCTTCTATGCCTCTGGAAAAGCAACTACATAACGATAGGCTTGTCAACTGAGGATTTTAAGTTACATCGATATTTTTATGGCAAAGCATCTTTTTTTTTCAGAAAATTTGTAGTGAGAGAAATATGCGAGAAATTTGGTTATGAAATATGTAAGTGTAGATGGACAGTGATGGGTTGAAGTCCTTCACTTTCATTTGCGATCACCTGGCTTGAAAATGAGAAAAGTAATCTTTTTCGGAGCAAAAAAAGGTTCATGGGCCAATACTTGTCTCTAAAGTACCTATAAACAGGTAGCGGTACTGATGCCTAGAAATAATGATAGTCGATCGTTTTTTTCTTTCTTTCAGCTATATTTGCCACCTACACTTTGGGCTTTTTTTCACGTTGTGGAAAAGTTGAGTGACATTCGCTGCATGCATGGATTTCTTTGCGTAGTTGGATCTTTAAAACACCTAGGGCTTACTCATCTATGTGGTTGTACGCGTGCTTATCGACAATCGATTTCTCAACATTTTCTTGAAAACTCTGCGGTTGGAAATTTTGCTAGGTATTATCATTGAATCGTAGAAACTTCGTATATTCAAATTGTGCTTCATTGGCTTATCGGCTGTAAAGCGTGTATGCTTTCCATTCGGAACTTCGCACTGAAGATTCATTGTCAATTTCGACTCGAATGAGAAGCTTATGCTTCCCCACTGGGTTCAATGGACTTTTTTTGATTAAGTAGGTCAATTGACAGCCATCTGCGTGTTTCTCCGAGGCACAGTTAACAATCCATAGACTCTGTTCTACTCAATTTGAAGCAATCGTTGCGAACGATAGTTTCTCTCGATCAGTTGATATGCGACAATTTGCGATAAATAAACCTGCAATAATTTCTAGCAATCAATTTTCTTTCCAGGAGCGAGCGTGTGAGTGAAAGTATTATCACGAAATTCGATCGTTTTTATGCAAATTATATCAATGTTTCACCTGCGACTATTGCATTTGCTTTAAAAAAAGGAAAAAGGAAAAAAAAGAAACGCCATTGCACGTTTCTTCATTGATCGAAAACTTCAACAGGAAAAACTATTCACTATGAAATCACTAACAAATTTCATAAGCTTTTTACATCATTATTATCGCTGAAACATCTCATGACGCAAGAAAATTGTTTTTTTTTAGATGAATTTTGCATATAAAAATAAGAAAAAACATGCGAGAAATGGAGGATTTCTTTTTGCTAATTACGTATCACTCACTCAATAATTTATGCACATTTTTAATGTGAAATTCTTATGCGTAGATATTTACTAGCTGAAAGTACTTTTGCTATATAAGGAATTAAATAATTTTATGCAAATTAAATGCTTTTCTCAAATTATCAACAATCGTTTCATTGCACATCACAGTGATGAGTTTTTATTGCAACAACGATACAATAATGAAAATTTGTAGAAATTAGTTATAAACTGTATAAAAAAAAAGGCCAATTCATATCAATTGCTCTTCGTTTAGTGCATATCACTAATAAATTTTCATGGAAATTTATTTTTCTATACGCTAATGTGAAGCAATCTGAGTCGTTATTTTCATTTTCTAAACAATGCTTAAGCATACATCTGCTGAGTTGAAATATGCAGGTGGAAAAGATGATTTCGTAAATGAAGCTTCTAAAGTATGCTTGCAAAATGAATGTATATGAAGAGAAATGCTTTCTGTTTGCTTATTCAGTTGAAGGTCATTAAAGCTCTTCTTAGAGAGAGTTTCATCATTATTCAGCTTCATTGGTCACGTTAAGCAGAATAATGAACGATATAGTATTGGTGCACGTAAAGGAATAGACTAGTGTTGCTTACGATCTTAATGAGGCGAGGAGGCGGAACAATACGGGAAAGATGGAATAACTACTGCAAAGGCATTCGAGTCGAGTGCTCATTCCAATCCTGCGTTAATCAAGCACAACGGATTTTATTTCGTTTCCACGCTTGAGCAGACCGAAATCCTGTTAAGGGATGTATCTGAAGGAATGTAGAGAATGCAAGCTGCACAACTGTTGCAAGTATTATAGGTGGAGGATTGCGCATCTCAAAGATGATAGACGTAAGCTGCTAAGAAATATGACTTGTGTACATGTGAGCCGTTAAAAAAAAAAAAGGAGGTCGACAAGCTTTTGTACACTCTATATGACGCCTTGGAAATCAAAAGAGAAATCATAAAAAAGAGCTCAGTAAATTTGCAAATATGACTGCTTGTGTCGCAAATACATATTAAAGGACGTTTATTTCTCATCAAGCTTTAACAATAGCAATTTCTATTGTCTATTATCGAAGAGGCGAGTTGAACAAATTCTTCATGTAGTCAAAGTCAAAGTTCTGTCACCTTCAGAGCTGTTATAGGTCTGTATTGCTTGGCAGTTGTCGTTGTTATCTGAGCGGTGAAAAGCGTCTATCCTTGAAGTGTGGGATTTAATGAACACTGACTATTCAGAAATGCTGATTGTGTAGCGCTGTGCAGAAGCTTTGAGATGAAAATAATGTTAGCTGTCGGAAGAAATTTTATTCTTGGCTGTCATTTTCGATTACTACGGGAACTCAAACACCCTTAAAGATCATTTGTGCCTCTAATTTTGGCGACCATCGAAATTACAGGCTTCCTGCAAATCGTCGAGACTTCTGATTTCTGGATATCCTCGAATCTTTTCCGGAAACTACTGAAATTTGTTCGAGGGTCATCAAATTTGAGCGTACTCGATTTCCGTTGCTCTAGCTGTCAGAACGATTGGCAAGAAAATATTGTGAAATATGGTTGTTTAAGGAGGAGAAAATACAGCTGTGAACTTTCGTAAAGGCACATCGTCGATGATATCGGTTAAGAGAGTAAAGGCTGCGCTATTCAAACACAAACATCCTCAGAAAATGATTTGTGGTGGAACCAGGTTGCAGAAGCAGAAATTTTTCAAGCGTCGAAGCGCGATAAGAGAAAATGTTCTTAAAATTGCTAATTCAACTAACAAGCGGATTTTGCTACAATATCGTTTTCACTTTCCTAAAAGGCAAACTGGAAAAGCAGTGAACAATCTCCGTAATATGATTGCTCCAATGTTGAGCGAATAGATCGTCAAAATTTGAGGAAGATGAATGCTGACTGGAATTGTTTAAATTCATAAAGTGATGGCGATTGACGCCTAGCAACAATCGACTTCAACCAACTATTGTCCAACAAACAAGCAAGCACACCTGAGATTCAAAGATGGTTTTATTTCCACAGCAAATTTAAAGCGAAGTTCGCAAACATTGAAAACGATAAGCAAAGCTTCTCACTATATGAAGATTGACACAGGCCACTATTCATTCAGTGCCTAAAATTTCTGTAATCACAAAATCAGAGAACAACGTTCTGAGATGCTGCTTTGCAAAGGTGTCGAGTATAAAGCAAAATACTCTGCCCAGGTGACTGCACTTACCATCACAAGTGGCATCACAAGGAAGACTGACCTTCGTCGACCGAATGTTGCAGCCGATTCAGCAAATACAAGCGTTCTCATTTCAACTACTGCAAAAAAAGCAACAATGACTTCGGATGAACAAGAGAGTTTTCAGCACTATATATTTCAATTTTCTAACCTTTCATTTTCTTTGACGTTTTATGACCAAAGCTATTCCAAGCTTAAACTGCGAGACAAGCGAAGCGAACGAGACAAATAAGTCAAGGATATATACTCTCTCAGCAAATTTTTCCATAGCATGTTCTTTGCAAGCTTTGATTTATTTTTCCAGAAAAGTGTATAGATAGATCAACATGAACTTCTATGGTAGAAATACTAGATGTAAGTAAAACAGTCTCAAGTCAATCCACATCGCTAGTTCCTCGAAAATGGAGGACTAAGTGTAATCGTTGCAAACAAAGTTCCACTAGGTTCATCAAATGCTGCAATGTTTTTTTATGCGCTAATAAAGTGAAAAATCTGGAACTTTACAGCTGGTACTCGCTCTCGTTCCTCTAACAATTAGATGGATGAAAAGCACTGTTTATGCAAGACCTCTACGCTTATTCCGCTCCCATCTTTCATAACTCTTCTATTAGTATGCATCCTCGAATCCTATCAAAAGCTTGCAGCTTATCCTGACCGCTAAAGTGCGCCACATTTGTGATACCAAAAATGTGGACCTGTTTGTAGAGCACGAATGTAGTATTGTGCATATCAATGGCATTAACTGCCATCTGACTGAACCAACTATTGGTAACCAACGAGTTTTGTTTCAAGAATTCCAACAGTTCAAAGCTTCATAATTGCTTTACTTTCCTACTCTTCTTTGCAGCTCAGGTATTCACCAATATGAAATTCGCATATTTTTATAACTTGAGGCTCATGTTGAAGGAGCTACCGAAGATATGTTAAACCGGTTTTTTCCAATAGACGATTTATTCCGGTCAGCGATTTGCAATCGGCATTTTGTGAGTAATGACTCTGCTGAATTGTATGATAGCAGTCCGCATTTAATTTAGTCGCCATTTGCGCAATTTCGACTATTACTGATCAAACTTCGTCTTTTTTCCCATACGAATAATTACATTATCGATATTGATGGTGGACTTCACAAGAAGACGAATTATTCTCTTGCAGAGAGCTAGGGCAAAAAAGCATTAGTAAAACATATCGTGAGCAGCAATCGTACACCTTGCTAAGCGGCGCCACTTATTCAAGTAATCCGATTTCTAATGAAGCTGCAACTTTCAATTTATTTCGGTAACTTTATGCATTGGCCAGCGAGGTGGCGTCACTTATTGGCTACAACAATGCAAAACCATGGGCCCCAGTACCCTAATGGAAGCGCATTGTGACCGGCAGCGTCATCGACGCTCGATAGTCCGGTCAATCAAATGATCAATTTTGTGCACTAGAATTTCATTTTGTTCTCAGAAAATCTTCAAACATATACGCAATATTAACAGAAATTGATCGGAAATGCACTGGTTTTTAGTTGAATCATTATTTTTGGAAAATTTCCTCAATATGCGTAGAAATGTTGTAAGTTTTCATTTGTGCTTTTTTTTTTAACGATGAAAAGCTATATCACCGTGTTATCTTGAATATCAGTTGTACTTTTATTAGAATAAGCGAATGTGCATTCCTAATCGAGCAATACGAAGAGAATGTGTGAGCAGGAATAGATGAACTTGCAAGCAATCCTCAAGCACACTCCAATTACATTAAGCGAAAGTGAAATAGGCGGTTGGGCACGGCTGAATGACTATCGTCACAACATTGGCTTGTTGGAATTGACAAAAAGCAGTGGTGATTGGATAGCTTTAAATGTTAGCTACTTCATAAAGAGTAACACGCCTTATGAGTTTGTCTTTCAGTATACATTTCAAATTCACGAATGTAGAGAATTTTTGTGTAGCAAACGAATTTACTGCGTTGTTGTGCTATATATCTCTTAATGATGTGCATATCGGTGTTGCTAAAATAATGAATGATTTTTGCAATAATCCGCATTGCAATCAAAATATTGCAATTCTTTCAATTTTAAAACTATCGTTGATGAATGCAAATGCCTCAAAAGCTGCTAGATGACGTTGCGAATATGTTGCAGAGTTTCTGATTGAAATTGTGCCACTGCATCATACCGATAAGTGACTTTCCTTGGGATCTGCTTCGGGCGCATTTGTATCCAATGAATTTAGAGCCGATATCTTAAAGCTGCGCAACAATTGTTCGTTAAGTTCCAACGAAAAGGACAAACCAGGTGAATTTACTAAAAGGCATGTGTTGAATTAGCACCCTGTATGGTTGGTTTCCACTAGGTAGCGAATCGTTTCGAGAAATTACACCGATGGTTGCGATAAAACGTCAATACATAATGCATATTTTTGTGAAGTAAAATCTTTCATACTTACGTTCCATTCATATGCACACTTCATTTCTGAAAAGAGTGCTGAGCAAAAAATATAACCGGATTTTCGGCTACTAATGTTTCGAGTGAGTCGGATTTTATATTCCTTGCGACGAATATGGAGTTATCTCTGAATAGTTGCCATCTGACATCGATTCTAAAGAAATTTGCGAAACAGAAATCAACGAGTAATATTCGGTAGCTTTTTTTGTGGTAAAAACTTATTGCTAGTATTTTGACATATATGAGGAGTAATTTCTTTTTTTTTCTTGAACCTTTTTTGAAGAGTGCGATTCAAATCACGCAAGTCTTAAGTATTCGAAGTTATGTAGATCTGAACTTCACAATACGACTTTCATAGTGAAAGTGCCTCACATATGTGACAGCCGTTGCATTACCGAGGAATAAAAGCAAGCAGATTGCGGTTTTAATTGAGAATGAAAAAAACAATTCACAACGATCTAATGAGGTGAAATTCACAACCTTCTATAAGTAGGGAAAAAGTTGAATTTGCAAGTAGCGAATCTTATCAGCCGTTATGACATGTTTTTTTTTTTTCATAACTTATCCACTTCTGCAAAAGGCTATAGAAAAAGCCAGAGAAGAAGCAAACTTTGATCCCACTTTTATTTCAGAAAAAAATATAATGAATTTTAGTTTTCCTTAAATTGAATCAATTGCTCCCTCCATTGGCGTACGAAACTTCTAGAAAAGAGTTCGCCTTGCGCGACTCGACTCCTGTTAAGTTGAAGTGCTATAAAATACCTGCTAATTTTCTAGCACCTCTCAATGCATATAATTTCCTTCGCTTTTCTTATTTAAATGCTAAATACATAGAACAAATGAGTTTGTTGTTTGTTGAAGAAGTAATCTTTATTGTAGCTCATCAATGTGACGTTCAAGAGAGTCTTTGCTTAATCATTGGGTACAGATGTGCTCTGTTGCTATAGCAAAAGGAAAATGCGCTAACGATGGATTTTGGCATAAATGATGCAAAGAAATGGAAGTTTTGCTTCAAAGAGATACGCATGGAATACGCAGAATGTAAGATTCCCTTCTAGAATTGTCCATTTCCGCCGGATTATTTACCATGTTCGTTCGGCTCCTTCTAATTGAGGCCCATCTGAAAAAGTGCAAAATTTTCAGGGAACTTGATAATCAGAATGAAGTAACATGAGTATTCTCTCTGTTTTTCCCCTCTTTTTGCCAACTTTACCTCTAGATATTTCAAGAAGACCAAAGATGTAAACGTCAGGAGGCATAAGCAACACCTACAAAGTTGCAAATCCTCATGCATTGATAGTGACTTTGAGCTTAAGAAACGTTTTCAACGAGATCAATAGCCTTTTAATCTATGCAAACAATTATTTCCTCATTAGATAAACGTTCTGTGTTATTTGTACTTAAAATTAATAGAATTTCGCGAATGCAGCATTCGAATATATCAATTTAATTGAACTCATGAAAATCACATAAAAGTCATGCAAACCCACGACTATAAGTTATTAAATATTTTTCATTAATATTTATGCAATATCACAAAAATTGAACAGATGCAATGAAATATCGCGTCATAGTCATTAAATATGCCATTGTTGGCTTGATGATTGCTCTACCGCAACCGAATTGAACGATGCAGCATTTTCGCAAAACGTTTTTGTATGATTCTTCATGAAAAAAAAATTCAATATTTTCAAAAATTCAATGAAAATTCATAATTCGAAAGTAGTATATATGAATGCAATCAATTGCAATAAACCTATTAGATAATATAAATGTTTCATTTCAAAAAAAACTCCTTTCATCTCACATATTGTAATGCTTCATTAGTCGTTTAGCTATATGAGTTAAGCCTGCATACGATTGAGTTCAACTGCTTAAATGTATAACCTATTCATAGTGTCATCACCAGCTTCATATTTGCTTGTTGCTTTCATCGGAAATATGTGCGGAATTGAAATTTGCATAGGTTTCATACCTTCTTGATGTAATTTATCGGCCTTATATGTGGACTGCTAATTTCTTATAGATGAATAAATGATCGTTGCGCTTGAGCAATGAAAGCAATCATTGCTATAAATCACATTTCTGAGGTGTAACATCATAATTCTACTGGAATACAATCCAGCCATATGTCACACCTATACGATAGTAATAGTTGCAGATAATTGGATGAAAATGTCTTTCAGTTAAGTTTCTTGCTGCCTACATTTCTGTGCCCATTCGAATATCGTTCAAACTAGTATGAAACTCATTTGGTGAGTCAAAAACGAAATATATGGTGATATCTATGTAGCTTAATTTTGAATTTAGCAAGTTCACGTAATTTAAAGCCAACAAACCTATTAATTCATTCTCAAGTGATGAAAACCAAAACAATCAGAGCGCGTAGTGAATATGCATTTTTTTTTTCTATATTGCTATATTTTTAAGTGCTGCTTCAGTTGAGAGAAGCAATATTCTTTAGAGGTTTTTTCTACGTACAAATTTTAATAATTTCCTCGAAGAAATGATAGCATTATTAAATAAATCTCTCTCTAGAAAAAAACTAATCTGTTTCCAATTCAAAAATTCATATATTGCGAAAGAGTTTTTAAAAAACGCATCAATATTTCACGTTAAATTGTATACGTTTTGACGAGTATTGGTAAGGTTTGAATCACTCAACGTTAAAGCATTTTCTTCGCACCTTGCAATTATTTAATGGCAATTGAATGCGCATTTTATCCTATAATATTCACCACGTTCATCAGTTTTCCATGTATACGAGTCAAATAGTGTGTGTGTGTGTGGTTGAGCACTAATCTAATGCGAGAATTCCTTTATCAAATCGCTACTATGTGAGTGCATTTGTAAAGTTCAACTAGTTATGAATATTAATTATGAAACGGAAATGGCAAACGATTATCATGAAAACCTCAACGATTTGGCTATTTCTGAAGTTTAGCAGCTAATATATTATACACACACAGACATACACAGATACACACAGACGCACAGACACACACAGGCACACGCGGACACACACGGACACACACAAACATACACACAACCACACATACACACACGTACGCATCGTTTATACTGTCGCCTTTGATGTCATAGAAAATGATTTTTGTAAACTTTTTGCTATCGAAGTACTTTCATTTGAAAAACGTCGAAATATAACTATGGAATTGGCGTTTAGCATGCTATCATTAACGACGAATATGAATGTTTTGTATTTCAGAAATGATCAAGAAGAAGTTATCAGCAATTGTTCTATCGAATTCATACGCATCACATTATAGTTCCACTATCGACGCACAAAAATATAAATGTTGTTGTGGGAAAGTGCATGTACTTGTAGGTTTTCTTTTTGTTGTTGTTCTATTCCATTGAATACACTCGTTGAGGGTTTTAATGTGGAATTCAACCGAATTTTCTATGAAGCATTTGATTGTTTTTCAAGTTTCAAGGAACCGTTCAAGAATTCTTCTCTATCCGCTTCTTTTTTTTTTGTAATATATTTGATAGCTAAGAATATAAAACAGTGATTAAATTCTATGAAATAAAGGAATACATCTCAGGTAAAGTTTTGTAATTAAGTTTCCAACCTTTTTGCCTGAATGCTTTTCGGGCAAGTATTATGAATATTGGAAGTTGGCGGCTAACAACATTAGAATAAAGTCGATTTTATTGCAGACCATCACGAAGCTCATCGCAACAATATGCGCTATTCTCATCATTTGTGAAACGGTGAACATGGCAGATACAATTGCGTATAGAAGGTAACCTTCTTATCTTCCAGCACCTTACCTTAAAAGCCTTGGACAGCCGAGATTTCATCGATTTCGTCGTTCTTTTCATCGATGCAGTTGGGAATTTTTCCATTTTTCGTGATCCTGAACTCACCGCTTTCAAGCAACCCTACATAGAGGTCACAGCTATATAGACGTCTTTCCATATTGCCCAGGCGGTAGTACATTGCCTGCTGGCAACGTAGGTTTCGGCTATTTGGAGTTTCCTTCTCATAGCCTTTCTTCTTCCACGAAGTACCTACAAGGCAGCACGGGCTGCGACCTTTTTCGGCGAACAGTGCTTGCCGTGACACGAAACCGTCACTGGGTATTGTGACCATTTCTCAAGTGCTGGGTTGTCATCGCCAACCCCAGTCACATCCCGATGGATTTCGCCGTTGGTTGGTTCACGCCTGCCTATTCAACATTTTCGCAGTTAACCGCCATACCTAACGGCCGGTCCATAATCCGTCAGCGCACCGAGCCAAGCGAAAGTATACTTGGTAATCGTCTAACTAGCCCAATATACCTACCTTGCAGTATTGATGTTAGTATACAAAATCACAGTGGAATGATTTATTGATGCTCATGTGACAAATATTATTTGATAGAATACAGCGCTAGTTATACAACGAAAGATTTCAGCAGCATATATTTTCGCAAGATGGATGCAAAAATATTCTGCTATCTTACGTAAAATATGGATGTTTCTGCCACTTTCTACTCACTTGAAAAAGGGAAAACGTTCAGATTATGGGAAGGATTTGTTTCGCTCTGTAGAAAACATCCTAGAATTTTGATACATGCTAATCCAATCCATAAACATTCCTCATTTCTGGATTTATCCGGAAACTTGTTGCACCATTGTAGGCGAGTGAGTATCGTTACCAGAAAAATTAGTACGACATATCGATATTATATGAGAATTTGCCATACAAGCAAACTATATAATGTAGATAAATAATGAAGAAATCTTCAATAATGTTTGCATTCAATGCCGCGATAACTGATTAGAACAAAATTCTTTAATTGAAAATTCATTTTTAGTGCATTCTATTGATCGTTAAAAAGGTTCCACTTCGAAGTTTCATTTTACATTTTATTGCCCATAATGCGAAATGAGTCTCCAAGATTATCATTCGTATCGATTCTGTCCAACCATATTTTATCGTTATCAATCACACAAACTGGCATTGATAGAATAGTTTTGCATAATTTCTACAAATATTTGTCAAAAAATTTGTCACCTGAAGAATGCACAAGAAATGAGTAGCGGAATTTACGAAATGATAAGGGATAACAACGTTGAACCCATTAACTAAAATAAGCGGCTAATGCAATCCTTTCCAAGAAAACAAAAAAATAGGCTTTCCAGGGTGCCGAGTGGAATTTCATACGCCCATTTCCAAATTTTTTATCAAATACACGATAATCAAAAAATGCATATTGGGAGAGAAAATGATGTGAAGTATAGATATTCACCTTCCCCCTTTCCACCTAAATACCTCTTCTTGTAATATCAGATTTTGTAGCGTAGCATGCGAGGTCTGCATCACCTGTGCTCTCCATCCTCCTTGAAATCACATTCGCATTGATGCATGTGAGATTTTATGTTTTTGCTGAAATGAGGTGCGAGAAAGATTCGATGAAAAATTTTGCAGCTACACATCGTCGTTGGCAATTGGAGCGCAAGTTGTATCATTGTTGATTGGCGCTCTCGTGCTCGTCTTCATGATTGCAGGTCTCGTTCTCGAGAGGAGCAGTCTGTTGGTTCCCTTCATCGCATCAACGGTCGGTTCGATGCCTCATTATTGTTTCGTTTATTCAACCGAATTCAACATTTGATACACGTAAAACAACACTCATTCCGCTCAGTCGGACATAGCAGGCATTCAGGATGGAATCTCCGCGGCTCTTTTTTTGTCCTCTTCCCCCCACCCCTCTCACACCGCTAAAAAATATGAAAAATTTTCTTCACCCGGGCTGTCGCTCCAAAACCATCCCATTTTCTAACCAAAAAACTCCCACACTCTTCTGTCTGTTATTGTTGCACTTTCCTCAGAGCAACAGCTCAGAGCTTTCTACTATCAATAATAAAATGAAAAACAAAACCACATAATCTCAGGCTCATAACGAAGTAACACTACTATCACAACGCTCCTTCGGAAATGGAAAGCAAGGGCGGAATTTAGCTATCTGTTCAAGGATGCAAGGATGCGAGGTGCGCTGAAAGAAAGGTGCTCTCACCTCAACTACTTCACACCTCATGACGTTCATCCTTTTCTACCTCCACCTCCAATATGCTAACTGCATACCTACCGTGATAATTTGTTTCTGGACAAGCCGCTAATTAAAAGCTCTCATGGTGATATTTAATGGGGACGAAAGACTGGAGTAGAAATGAAAGTGGGCTAAGAACTGAATAACAGCCCAGTTCTTTAATGGGCTTCAATTATGTTAGTCTTATCCACCGTCTTTTTTCGTCCTCCATGTATTGATGGCATATGCACCTAATGAATGCAAAAATACACTCACAGTTTTCCGGTGCGGAATTAGAAATTGCCATAAATCTCTCTAAACGTCGTTATTTTCACGAAAAGCTAACAAACTAAGCGCATAGAATGCTTGTCCAAGTATGCTTCACGATAGGTGCAATCAGAACAGTTGGCTTTGTCATTCTTACCCTTAAGAATGGGAACTGGGCTCTCGGTTTGTCAGTTCTCAGCGCTCCGGTATATGCACATTCCAACATCTGTGACGCCTATTCCGACTACATTTGAGGGCATGGCGGGATCACTTCATTACAAAGAAGTGCTTCTCGTAACGCCGAAGTTTTGTAGGACGATTCGGAACATTTTTGAGTAGAGAACGGATTGCGCGTTCAAAGCAAAGTCCGTTTGCCGTATGGCAGCGACTTTTTTCTTACTTATACCTCAAGCCTAAAAAGATTTAAAAGACTATTCCAAATGCAGCTGTGAAAAATAGCATGTAGTTTTTATAGTAGCATAGTTCTATAGAAGAGTTAAAAACCAGTTTTCGAGTTGAAAATTAGCGTAGCTAAAGTTGGAATGTGTCGTTCATTGAAAAATTCATAAATAAGCAATGGGGAATTGTGCTGCTTAGGTGGATTTGACATATTTCAACTCCAGTGATTAGCTGTATTTGTTTCATTTAAACCCCTAGTATCCAGGATAACCTATCGTGCGTTACAAAACGGATTGAAGCGATACTACTGCAATTGAATGTTTTACAAGTTAGATGATTATTAGATATTCAGTGCTAGTGAAATCTCGCTTTCATGATTTTGAGCAACAAAAATTCATCAGCCACTAAGTGGCTTTTCACAACGGTGCTCAAAGTCCACACCATGAGGATCGTCTTTAATGCGGTCTATCTCAATGCTCAGTGCTTAAGCTCAAAGAAACTTTCACACTCTCGACGTTGACGCGTCCAGGGATCTGCAGTGAGAATGTGTTCATTGTTTAATTGTTCGATTTTTACAGAGAAATTTTCCACTGAAATTTGAAATACATTCCCTACGATGGTTCGCGTTCTTGTTGTAAGCTGTTCGCGCATACCTTTTGCATTCGATCTAAAATCGGCAGCCGTATAGTGGAAATCGCCTCCAGAAAGACCAAAAAATGAATCCCAGCCGAATGATTATTGACAAATGATTTGATTTTGAGAGCTTTAAATCGACTAGGGATCGAGAAAATATGCGAGAATGAAATACATGATCGCTGACTACGTTACTAGCAAATCGAGTAGAGTAGCAGAAAGAATGCTGAATTAAATATCGTGTACACATACACGCGTATCGCATCGTACGGGTATGCGTATTGCATTCTACATGCTTTCAGTGTCATTACATTTTTAAGGTGTTTTCTATCGGTCCTTTTTCGAAAACCTTTTTCTTTCTCTTCTTTCCACCAGTATTTTACTTGATTTTCTATTCACAGCTAAACATTCACTCCTACTCGTCACATCATTCGATTACCATATATATTTCTATAAATTTTTCGCATTTTCAAAGTTTGCTCGTATGTTCCTATTTGCCTCACCTATTCCCTTAATATATCCTACACACTTGTGAAGAAATACACAAATCTTAGAGAAATTTTTACTTGAACGATTGTTTGAGAATTGAAAAAAAAAATACTTCTTTATTGTGCGCATTTGCAGGCAATGGCGACTATATTTATCGCTTGCATTGATTTCTTTCTCTTCATTTTACTCGTTGGTAATTTCAATAAACTCGTCGAAAATCTACTAAGTGATGGTACAAATGAGATTATTGCCAATGAAAAAAATGCAGGTTGGTGATGTAATTTATTTCTTAGCTTATGCAGAAAATTATTCACTAGACAAATGTCGATTATTAAAGGCAACAAATAAATCAATGCAATTAATTATTAGAATATAATTATTTTTATTTCATGAATTAGTTGCATTAGATTGTATTTGTTGTTTTCCGCTCGATGTCTCTTTATAGCATCCACTTCGTTTACTGAGCACTAATTCTTTGAAAGATGATTGCCAACTTGATTTGTTTGAAGCTCGGAGTGGCTGCATTAGCTTTCAGTGAGCTGCGCTAGGATGTTAGGAAATGAGCCTAGCATGTTACGGCTACTGCATTTACAATTTTCTTCGTCGATGGCAATTAACCATATGATACAATTACCACATCAAATCTTCTTATACAGTTTTCCACTACCACAAGTATAGTACACTTTCCGATATATATCTTCAGTATTGCAGCGGATTTTTGTTATCATCTTCAAAACGTTATAACATGTTTAGTTGGAAGCGATTGAGAGCAGCTATCTGACTGCTGTCATTCAGCTGTTGAAAAATTTGTAAGACTTTGATTGAAAGGTGTCTTACTGCAAACTTTTGGACCGATTGAATTTCTACTAGGACATCGTTACTTCTTTAGGAATCTCTATCAAGTTGATCTGGTGAAAGTTCTCATAAAAACAAATGAGAGATTTTTGAAAACAAATTAAAACAAAATGGCAATTTTCTTGCAATTTCCGATATTCTTCATTTGCAATAAATGGATTAAACGTTTGTACCTTAAAATTTCAATAAAAGAGCATTCATAGTAAACCATGTGCTCCAAAAAAAAAAATCCAAAATGCGATAAACTTTGCTTCGAAATTTGCCAAAGAGGCACTGAGAATTGTCGATTAAGGACGATCTTATTTAGATGCCGAATCTATTAACTTCAAATTTTGCACTTGTTGTTACGTTAAAAATATATTCAATTTTAGGCACTCACACAATTCGTGTTGCGCTTGCATTAGCCGTCGTGATCTTTTCATGTGCACTCGTACTACAGATGTGGCAATTAAGGGTGGTGATTCAATGCTATCGCTATCTAAGGGATGTGCAATCCGATAGACGAATAAATTCGATATTCGACCTTTAAATGCTTGTTATGCTCATCAAATCTCATGCATTTTCACTATGACAGTGACATTTTAGCGGTGCGCCTATTAAATGTTAGACATACGTATCCCTCATCATAACACACCCCCTCTTTAAAATCTGCTATGGTTTAATTGCTAGAGGTAAACGGTTATCCCGCACTATAATGCGTTTCATTGTTATCTCTGATACTTTTTTAGGACTCAAAATGAAGGGGAAGCATTCTTCTGAGAATAATAAGTTCCCGTTAGCATGGCGCTATTTTTTTTAATAAATCTGTTATCATCGTCCTCTGTTGTAATGAATAGATATGACTGATGGTTTCTTAACGTCTGATTACGAATGCATTCACTCACCTGTCGTAATTGTAACACCACCAGCAATATGAATTCTTCTCATATCAGCTTATGCACGTTCGAGAGCTTGAGCTCTGTATTTTCCTACTAATTTCCGACAAATTTCAAATTTCAAGAGTTATTTCTTGCAGCAATTACACTGAGGTTATTTTACTGAATGATGAATCGATTCACGGATTTTCTGTTTTCGAAAATGTGGCGTATTTCTTAACTTTTTGCAAACCTTTCATACAGCCATTTCTTAAAGATTTTCTGAGGACCCTCTCACTTCATCAAAAATTCCTTAGAAAATTTGTACTTAGCCCATAAACTTCAAATGCCTGTTCTGTCATTTTTACAAGCGGAAATGAGGCAACACTGATAGAATTAATGCGGTGATAAACGTGAGAGTGCATCTATTCTCGATGTTTGGACAATAGGGAAAGAAAGAGGCTTCCCCTCTCATATTGTGTCACAGCGTTCATTATGTTACGCTAGTCGTATCTTCGAAATTTTCGGCACTGAATTTGACGCTGCAATGCAATCACGATGTTTATTCTGTGAAAAGTCTTGTGTGGCCACTCGCCAAAATATTTTCTTGAATCGTTGGTGTTTTTACAACCGATACGCGCAAGTCACTCAATTTTTACGTTGTTGGTGTTCTGTCTCAATGAGTAGCACCAGTAATTAGATTGATTAAGCTGCACCTACGAAGAAATGCCTCGAGCAAACCACCCGAGTATGGAATGCCATTTGCAGAACAGCAGTCAAGAGTAGAATCATCAGTTGCAATAGATGAGTGACCCAACATGGCGAACTCAGCACCTTCTTCAAAAAGCTCTTCAGCATCAGCGATCAACATGTCCGAAGCATGATTAACAACAGTTGCACGAGATTTAGTGCTAGAGAAAATATCAGCATAAACCAGCTTGCCATCTGTAATAGTTTTGCCAGTATCGGAAACGCGACATGTGCAAAGACTGCCACATCACTGTTTTTATCTTTTGCTGCATCCAGATGATCGTCTCAGCAAACCTTTGACATCGAATATGAAGAAAAACAACTAGTCCGTGATGATATCTCTTAAAGTTTCGAAGTCAAGATATTATCAGACGTGGGTGTTTCAAGCAAGAGGTTCACATGGAGCAACTTGCTGCAAAAATTTAATGTATTCAGAATAGAGAGGATAGATGTGTATCAACTTCGATGCAGCCTATCACCTGAACTTCCGGCTGGAATTAGAGCCACTGTAGCGTTTGCGCTACGATAACCTTTTTTTCTTGCATAACTTCCACAACAGCATCCACGTCACACAAAAATCGTGTCGTCAGGCTTTTTCAGATTAAAATGACCTAGGAACAGCTGCTTTGGTCTATACAATTTTGCAGATAAACTTCGCATCCTACTTCAGACCTAATGTGCTGTCGTTTTTATGAGCGATTGTACCATGCGACACTTATTTAAACAGCTTCAATGGAGGCAGACGAACAACGGAAAGCCTGGATAATAGTAAGAACCTTAAATAAAACAGTCTTGATGAAGCGAAGGCAGTCTAGATGCTCATTTGAAACACTTTGCATCCTGTTGCATCAACTTCGAGACAGCTGAAGATACCAGTTAATTTATCTACTCTTGCGTTAGGCAATGATTGATGATGCTTTCTTTCTTCGAATGAATCATTGGTAATACTGCACCAATAGTTTTGAGGGGGACGATACCGTCGATATCTTGTTTAGTAAGCGTTCAACAGAACTACTGATCCTTAATCCCTACGATTCTGAGTTACATGCGATTTCTCCTCTAATAGAGGAGCAATCGCATGCTCCGAGGTATTCTTGAACGAATATCGTGGAGAAAGCTGAACTTCCGCAAACAATCGTGTTTACCTTCAGTGTTAGCCACTGAAAGCAATAACCCTTGTTGGATTTGAATTCAGCGGCATGATAGGCTTAAGGCAACCGTATCTGCATAGTGCTCGACGCGAGAGAATATGCTGGAGGCAGAAGGAGGAAACAATCCTCTCTATCATTCTGTCCTCGGCACAACTCAGTCGAGTGTTCAGCAAGGTCCATTCTTCAGGTGCTGTTAAAAAATTTCACCAGATAAACAATTTTATCCTGCTCCATGAACAAAATGGGCATAAACCAACAGACATCGGCAATTTATCTGCGCTTCACGATACTTTTTATGAAAACTACGAGGACTTCATTTTTTATAATATTTTTCAAATGAAACCTAAACCTAAATCTGACAGCAGGAAAGAAGATGATGATATTCTTTGAGTTTCACTAGCCTTCTCGCTATGTGAAGCTCATGCGATTCACTAGAAGTCATTTCAGGCGTTCTTCATTTGCGATGAAAGAACTCACATTTTTGAAACAAATGAAAAACCATTGCAGAGGAGCTGATACGCGCCCGCTCCTGGAATCTCAAATCTCGCACCAGCAGCCCTCATAAACTGTCAACAGTTGATAAACTGAGCGGAACAAGACATCTTTTACCCTATAATTTTCGGCTGTGGAATTTGGCGACAGACTGAACAAGGCAAAGTATTCCGTCAAAATGCTTCCTCCCATCGTTCACCTTTGTGAAATCGGATATCGAAGTCTCCATTCATGAAAATCTATCTGCAAACATTGATTGCTCTGAGTGTGGAGTGATGGAAGATGGTGCGAGTATCGATCGTGACATGTTGAAGACTTTCATCCCGGAAATGGTTGGAAGGTTGAAAAATGGGAAGCATTCCAAAACTGTTTTTCCTGGGGTGAACGTGCTAACCCTGGAACCACTCAAACACCTATCCGGTTCGAAATTTTATATGACTTCCAAACGTGTCCGGCCATGGATTCGAAGATGCGCCTCTGATCGTATATTTTGAGAAAACTCAGCATTCACGCACTCGTAGCATGGAAATTTGTATGATGTTCGCATTACCATACTCGAGCGCAATATATAATCATTTGCCTAGCAACTATTAAGCAACTTTTGGCCTATCTTTAGCTAGTCTTGCCTTAACCGCATTTTATTGGCCTATCCAATACGCAGCGATTGACAATGATAACGTATTTAGCCTCAAAATCGACTATTTAAAAAGGCTGTTATAGGCATAATTATTCTATGCTAGAATTGAATCCAAGTGGATAGTCACAACAAGTGAAAAGTGTTGCTAATGCACTCGATAGCGTCAGCAGTTATAGTTACTTCTTCCGCTACAGCAAGCCTTATCAAGTTTGAATTTTTGGCAATGCTCAAAAGACCAAATATTGTTTGACGACATGAAGTGAAGTCCATATAGAATTGAAGCTGAAGGATTTGGGATCCTGAACGAAGCTTTTAATGAATATGCTATGGATTTATCGATAGCCCATCAGGTAGAATGATTTGTCGTTCAGGTTTAGTGCTGCAAGTAGAAGTATAAAATACGATGCTGCCTTCAAAGATTGGCGGTATTTGAGGCCTCCTAAGAGGTGCAGTGTCTACCTTGAACGTCCCCACTCTAAAAAAAGTTTTCCCTTAACAGGATTCGAATTCAGATGCTTCAGAAAATGGGAATATAAGCATGGTCATTAACAAGTTTAGGATGCGCTTCGTTGAAGATTCTGTAAATTTTGTCGACCTTGAACTACAGTGAATCTCGTTGCCGATGCAAATAAAGATAAACGTAGAGGCACGAATAAAAGCATAATGGAGTTCAACATTAAAATATGCAAATGAGCGGAGAAACAAGCCGGCAAGCGGATAAAAACACCATAACGTTTTCAGCTGAGCAAGAAGAAACGAAAAAAGAGCAAACGGAAAAGTTTGCTGCAAAGAAAAACGCAAAAATACTCAAGTATTGCAAGTCGTCCCCTTCGTTCCATATTTCTTCTGCTTGAGTGATTTTTTTTTTTTTGTATTGAATCTAAAGCTTTTTCTTTATCCCCTCAGGATAGTTTGAATTTTCAACAGAGTCAACAAATCCATAATAAGCTTGATGCGCAAAACCGATACTTTGATCGTTATCCTTCGAGTCGGCTTTGATCCGATGAAATATCGATGCTTTGTTATGAAATCATTTGAAACAATAATTTTGAAGTGTTTTAATCTTTCATATTACATAGATCGGCATAATTACAGCAGCAGAAGCTTACTGGTATACCTTGAAACGTTGTACTTCGACAATCATTTCGTGACAACTGCAATTCGATTTCTTTGAAAAGATTACACAAATATAACACATTTTAATCACTTAAAATTCGATCATTAATTGTTATTTATAGTGAATAAGTTAAAGATTTGCAAAGTTTTCATGCTATTCTTTTTTTCCTGAATGGAAAAAGCCAAGAAATCGAGATATCGCCAACAGTCTTTGATTTACGCAAATGTGTTTAAAAATAATTTAATTATCACTAGTGCTACCATTCTGCGCGAAAAAAAAAATCGAAAGAATATCACGGAATCTATCGTGGAGTATAAATGAACAGGTAAAAATCACGTAAATCAGCGCAATGGACAAACTTTTGTCGTAGACGGTGGTGTTTCCTACATAGTTTCTACACATTATGGTTCATCGCTATTTGAAAGAAAAATATTCGAATATATTATAGTATAAAGAATATTAGTTGCTCGATATATAAAAGATCACCAAAAATAGTGTCTTTAATCGAATGAGCGTAAGGCTATACAAAGAAGGTTTCGATACGATATAATGTATCTCATATCAATCTTTCAAACCAGACGATTGCTTAAATGTCGGAATCAAAACTGCTGGATTATTGTTAATATATTTTGAAGCCTGGCAAATTTCATCGACAAAACTTCTATTATTTTCACGCTATGAACCACCGAAAAGAATAACAAATACCGCCCGCATAGAACATACAGGCATGACACCCGACATATGATGCTTCACTAAAATTCACAAGAATAACGCACTGAAATGGGACTGTAATGGAATTTCCTCCATAAATGGTAAGTCAGCAAAAACAAAAAAAAACGAAAGATAACCATGCATCTGTAGGTGGAACATCCGGCTTTCATAACATTGATTAAGACACTTGCTTCGGCGGTAATATTATAGCAATACGCCGAATCGCTTTCGCATTCTTCTGTCTCTGTGCCAAAGCTTTGTCCACGAATGAATTTGAAACCCTTAATTATAGAACTGAAGAGGATAATGCTCTTAGTGAAAATTGGTAATGCAAAGAAATCCACGAAAGATGAACAAACTCCACTCAACACGCTAGAAATGTTTTCTGATGTGCTTAAAGGATGGAAAGATGACACCTTTTATAAGGCGGATTGCACTAGTACAGAGTAGATGTTAGCTTATACTTATTTCGTTGCTGAATTTTACTTTTCAGGTGTTGCAGATGGTCCAAACAATGTCGCCTATGTCTTGATCAAACAGCTCGCTCACAAGAATGCTAGAGAACATCGGATTTGATTGCTTCACTTCTTTCGCAGATTGTGAAATCATAGATGACATTTGAACCATAAAGTGGAGAGTGGATACATTAAAGGTCAATACTAAAAGATTTATCTATAGTCTCTTAATTGCTGGAGGCAATTCTGAATCGAATGTGGGTCTGTAAGCTAGTCCTGAAATTGTTACATCGTGAAATTCGTTTCGGGCCTATCAACTCGACCTTAATTAAAGTTATTGAGTGCAGATCTTCATTTCAGGCTAGTGGCGGCATGTATTTGGATCTTCATGTGTCTTCACAACATCTCACATATCATCTGTATGATGTCCGAAGTAGTTCTCACCGCAAAGTCTTTTCTACTGCTTCCAAACTGCGCTAATATGGGGGCTATCGTCAAGCTGCGGAAGAAAGCTACCCGTACATCCCTATGGAAGGCTTCAGATCAAAGGCGCCAAATCACTGTTTACTCCGTCAGCGTTTGGAGGTTTAGATTACAAGGAGAGTCTCTAGCATGATTGAAACAACGAGATTATTTGTATAGCTATAGGTGGGAACTAATATAAAGCAGATGGTGGCCACATTGAAATACGCTGAGTTTCAAAAGCTCAACGGGCAATATCCGGTTCCGTTCTCAATAGCGTCTTTTACACTGGCCGCGGTAATGGCACATTATTTCTTTCCAGGTATTTTTTATTCGTTGTTTGGGTTTTCTGCGGCCGAAGAGAATCGCATGCTTTGGCTTACCTTAACGCTAGCCACGAAATTTGGTCTTGAGAGCAAGTTGGGGAAGGGGAAGCAGGAGGGTAGTGTCGCGCGAGGCAAGGCGCTATTTGAAGTAGCAGCATTCTTGAGGGTCTTGGAAAGAATTGCAGAGTACCATGGCTTTTTTCGCGAGTTAGCTGTGAAAACAAATCTTGATGGTGCGACATGAGGTAGACAGATATTGTTTCATAGTATATATAGTATCACTATGCTTATGTTCGCAACATGACTAGACTTTTGGTTGGGAAGATAGGCACTCGAAGGAGAGTCAGAAAATGTCTTCGTTGCCGATGTCAAGTGGCATACCTCTTTTAGGAGCGTTACTAGAAACGATGATACGTCATTCGAATGCAGCAATCGACCTTGAAGAGCAATTCGTCGCCGATTCTACGCTTTGCATACGTATGACCTTACATGCGTTTGCAACTATTTTGCCTATCCCTCCTCCACACCCCCCCCCCCCCCCCCCCCCCCCCCCCCCTCCCCCC
>JAARMF010000114.1:77489-88028 GCA_022844705.1 Toxascaris leonina
CCCCCCCCCCCCCCCCAACTTCCCCTCCTTATCCCCAAAAACAAATACACATTTTACTCGCCGTTTATATCACTTTCCAGCATACTGCTGAAAAGAGGAATATAATGCTAATTATAAACATCAAAATATTTAGCGTACCGGAAATTCGATACTTCCGCTAGTACAATTGCTCTCTCTATTTATTCATTCACAAATTTTTGACTCATTCAACAAGAATTGAAAAACAGCGACATATAACAACGATTCAAGCCAAGTTGCACTATGAAAAAGACAGCTCATTGTTATACTTCGAAAAATGACCGTTTTAAAATTCAAACAATCGAATCAGATTAGTCGAACACTGTTTAACTATTCAATTTTGACCACTTGCCAGCTAAATCAGATCTACATGTTATGCCGATTCAATCTACTAAAATGATCATATTGTGACATTTCTCACCTTGTAACATGTCAGCGAATCTCCAAAATACATGAGCGTGAATAACATTGTCAACGGAAGTAGTTTGACCGCTTTCATTTCGATTTAAATGACGACAGCTCCTTAAAAAAAGTTTATTTTAGTGAGATTTATTTCTTTTTTTTCAATGCAAACGCAATACAATTTATTTCTTATCAACATTTGTTTTCTCAATCAAACCGGTGGTTCATTTAGTCTCAATCGGCTATAAAACAATTTAATTTTCATAGCAATGTATGGTTCCTTTCGAAGTTGCTAAATGAATGCGTTCGTCGGTAGTGAGGATTGCACTCTTTGTCCACTAAATTTTTTGGCTCCAATTTTAGCGGGTTTTCGTATCGAATCTATAGGAAAACACAAATATATAGCTGCGATATTTCTTTTATACATCTTGCAGCTCCAAATTCAAAAAGCAAAAAAAAAAAACGCACAAAAAAGCTCAACGCATTCGTTGACTCATTTAAATATCTAAGGGTTTAGATAAAGTGCTTCAAATCGAGAGACCAACATTGGAAACTTCAAAGAACAGTGCACACTAAGTACACGGTTGTTATAATCGCTTTACTATGACAATATGAAAGTGCATCATATAAAGCGATGATAAGGCTATAAATATTCATGCGAAAATGGTCAAATTGCTTTGCAGTAGCATGGCATAA
This sequence comes from Toxascaris leonina, assembly GCA_022844705.1. Lineage (NCBI taxonomy): Eukaryota > Metazoa > Nematoda > Chromadorea > Rhabditida > Ascarididae > Toxascaris > Toxascaris leonina. The sequence continues at coordinate 78,606 of JAARMF010000114.1, forward strand.
TTCAAAAATAATGTAAACAATCGACGTTGCCCAATAACAAGAGCTATAATTTGGCCACGAAAGTGGTATAGCAACACGCTTCCTAACAACGAACTATGCAACAATGGGGCTATTTTTTTCTCACTACTGACATTTCCTAGCGATAATTGGGAAAATTCATCGAAAAAAAAATTGCTCGATTTCCTCATTAAAAATCGAATTCTATAGAGAGCTTATTTTCATCTGAGTGAGCCATGATCACTGTGTCAGTGCAACTAACAAGTGGCTAGCCTGCTCTCTATGTATCTCATCAAGCGCTTTACCCTTGTTGAGCAACCCCTTCACTTTAGACAGCAGCTTATTCTCAAATATCAGGTGTCTACCAACTGAACAAGAGAAAGAAAAGAATACTGAAAGCAACATGCAAGAGTAGGTAGTGAAAGTTCAAAGGTTGAATTATTACTCAATAATAATTATGCACAAATGGAAAGGAGTCAAGTTTATTTTGCAGATTAAAGCAACTTTATCAATTAAAACAATTATTCGCAATAAATTCCCATCGTGAAAATTAAACAACAACAGAGTATTTAAGAAGACAAATGTAGCGAGGTCAATGTTGCTCACTTTAGAGATATTTTAACAATGTGAAAAATTTACGAAAGACCTCAAAAATGACGATCCTACTCCGTTCATTAACGCAATCAAGTCATTTCACCATCGTTTTCAGTTATTCACGCTCCATCTTCTCCTCTCAGTAGAACAAGAAATAGAGTCTAAAGAATAAATGTGCGCAGCGAATAAAAATATAAAATATCGCTGTCACAAATAAGTAAATTATACCTGAAAATAAAAAAGTGTACCTATCTTCGGTGATGTTTACTGTAGTCGTCATACTGTATGTATCGTATTACAGTAGGGGATGGTTTTTTCGTACATAAGTACAGTATATGAAAGTTGTATTATGAGACGCAACAATATAATCGAATAAAAATATAGTACAGAGGTGACCAACAACACTAGAATGTATAATACAGCAAAGATCAGGTATTGTGTGGTATAATATATGTGTAATCGTATATTTTAAGAACTCATAATACAAAAAGCATCGAAGTATACCAAAAAATTGGCGAAACGTAAGCTAAAGGAAAACACAATAAGAACGCTATAGAGATCTTTATCGATTGAATGATCTGCACTGAACAGCTGGTAATTGGGGATGATCTGCGAGAAATTGAAACAGCTGCATTTTTCAAGAAACATAGACATATTACTCCTGCTGATTCACGACGAATGAGTCACTAAATTTTGCGTGAACATGCTCATCGAATAGCGGAAGAATCTGTATAGTTTTATAGGAGAATTCAAGCAGATTGTATTGTTTTTCTTGAGCAATGAATAAAAAATGATCGATAAGCGCATCTTTCAGACTTTTGAGAGATAGAAGAATTCAGCTGAAAGGATATCGCACTCCTTATCGCATCCAATTTGCAATCTCTTAACACTGTGAGTATCTGAGCATTCCATCGAATGTAAAAAGGCATAATCCTACAAGGAAATTGTTCATAATTTTGGGTAATTCTCGTGGAAAAATGCTTCGTTTGTGCAGGAATATTAATTCGATGTTTTTCCTTTGCGTTTTTATCTATTATAATTTCGTCGACTGTCACTGGTTCACAATATTGTTGAATTACAAAGACCGAATCAAGAATATGAGAAAAACTTCTGCACTTCGATAAACGGCATTCGAATTGAACACATTGCGCTTAATAGAAAGTGCTGTCTCCAATACAGAAAGGTTTGTTTGCAAAAGCAAATCAGAATGAGTCCTCTCACCATAATCTGTTAGCGAACAGTTGTTTATATGCGCATGAAGTTGCTAGAAATTATCGCAAAGTTGAATTGCATTTTATATTCATGCGAAGAAACGAAGTGTCCTTGATATTTCGGCTGTTAACGACTGAACGCTACTTTCCTGAGACTGCACTTCTCATTTGGCAGTCTTACCTTTGCATCATCGTTTCATACTCGAAAAAATTCCACAGATCTCATTGCGAATAAAATTATTTCTAAGCTATGATGAGTTGCGGAAATTGATTACAAAATTGTAGTTCCAACTCGAATAAGGAGGGAACATTGTATATTATTATTAAAATCTGGACTCTATGAAATTCTATTTACTACCCGAAGATGGGAGGAGCAAATTCAGGAATTTCAGCGGCATTCTGCACAGAGCATATGGAGTGATTGAATTCTAACTCAATCGTGTTTTCTCTTTCAGTTTGGCCCGTCATGGACGATATTGTCGGCAGTTGGTCGTTGACCGTTTAACGGGAAACGGATCATACCAGAGAGAAGAGAAGGTTGCAGAGGGTGAGGAGGAAAGAGATGAAGAAGCTGCTGAGGCGCAGCTGTTATATTAATTGATCACGACAGCAAAGTTGCAATAGCAGCGAACAACTTCGACAATTACAACTCTTCGTACCAGGACAGCAGACTGAGAAAATTTTGAAAAAAGCTGCGAGAGAGTCTTGGATAACGTATTCGCTTTGTTTTCTGACCACTGAATCTGCAAATGGTCAGTCTGACCAATGGTCGGCAAAAAGTCGTGTTGTTCGCTTATGGAACCTCCAGACGAGGAGCTTGACTGAAAATTTCCAGCCTTCTCTGGTCGCTCATAGTGATAATGGATGTGCTCTTCGCAACTGTCAGAGAAGTTTGCCAGTTCCTAGCCAGAATTTCTACTCCGTTAAGTGACAGCCTGCCAAAATACGATTTTTCATAAAAAAATTGAAATTTCTGCACGAAAAGCATGAAGTAGTCTGATAAATGATGAACTCCAGTGATTCCGCCCATTTTGACGAAGACGAGGAATTATTCCGGAGAAGGTGGAAGGGGAAGGAAAAAGGAAAGGGAGTCAGCGAGGCAATAGGATGAGGATAGAGCTGATCGAAATGTGTTGCTCTTAACTGTAATGTTTTGTGCTTCTGTGCAATTGACTTACCTTAATAAAATCTTTTTTTTTTGCAACTGGTCTCATATATTCTGATTGCAGTCATCCAACACATCATGCAAATGTTATTACGAATGGCCCACAATTCATTATTGTATAAGCTCGTTCTTACAAATTACAGCAAAAGCACTCATAACATTTAGCACTCAAAGATGAACAAGTGACATGAAGTTGAGGACATTGAAAGTGATGACATTCCCAGAAAGGCATCTGCCTCACCTCAGCGAAATGTTGGTTGAACTTCCATCATTTGACTGCATCATGAATTCTAGCGTACTTTTGCTCTATTTGTACTTCATTTTGAGTTACTAATTCCATTCCTCAGCTTATATCTTCGATTCCTTTTTTTATCATTTTCTTTACATTCAAAGCTCATTCTGCTCACTGTCTATCTCGCTACCTCTTCAAGATCAATCTTTGCTTTCTTGTCCTTTCTCAATCACGATGAGCTCAAAGTTCGGATGATCTTATGACTCACATTCGAATTTTAGAAATTAAGGTCCAGAATATGAGCAATTCTAACACTCACCATTCTTTCATTCTACCTACTCATTGCTTGTCATTCACTGCCTTATTGTTTATTGCTATGAAACTTCAATTTTTGGTAATTCAAGCCCTGTTCCCGTGTATTCTTAAAAACTTATGAAACTTCACGTCTTTGCTGCAGCTCTCTTGGAATTGTCAACTCTGTCTAATGCATGTCTACTATCTGATCGTATGAATGAAAAAAAAAATTCCAAGCTTCCCAGCCAGCTCCTCTTCATGAATTCGGATGGAAGATAGATAGGCAGACTTTGCTCACGTGTGATTCGATGGCACTCCAGAATTTGTCTTTTCATGCCCTAACCAATTTGGCGAGATCATTACGCATTCATTGTCAACTACTGGTCGACTATAAATTAGCAGTTCACATCACGGCTCTTCTCTAGACACTTCACGATCAAGCGCCATGTAAAGAGTATCAAGCGTAGCATCCGACATAGGCAAAAAACGCAATCCAAGATCTGAACTATGCGTAAGTTTATCTGAAATAAGCAATGAGATAATTAATGTTGTTTTAATATCTTAAATAGCTCCTTGGAATTTGCCACATTCATTAATGATGAAGTCGTTGTGTTGCTCACGAGTCATTTCAATAAAAAAAGCAGCCATCACCTTATTATCTAGATAATTTGCTGAGTTACATGGTTCTATGAGCTTATATTATACAATGGGCATATAACAATAACCTGCCACGGCAAAGTGAACGAGACAAGAATAGGCGGAAGTGAAAAGTGTGTTGGATGCTGAATGATATTTCCGAGGGAGCACCACTGAATGAGTGAAAAGAAAGAATGATTCAGACAACGAAAGAACATTTAAAGTGATCAAAAAGTTCACCTCAATACCGTCGAATCATAAATAATGCGGAATGAAAGGTGTGAATGAGGGCATAGCTGAAGAGACAAGCCGGTTTTTGTATCAAAAAAAAACACTATTACTAAACGACCAATCAGGTGGAGCCCAGTTATTATTGGTGGCTGTACTATTGTGCTTAAGGGTGCTTTTTACTTTCAATTTTTTAAACACCATTTGCAGACGTCATCAGATAGACATCCGTTTTGTTTTCGATTAGGGAACAAGAAAGTCATCAATTCGTTAACTTTTGCTGCTTGAACATTGAATTAAAACCATGTTTCTTATATTCTTTCCCACAATAAACACAAAACAAATTGACTGTCGATATTCATAGGTGGATGGGAAGTGCATGGTTACCTCAATTGTTTATTGCATTTATTCATATTTTAGAAATGTGGAAGAGAAAATTTCACTCATGCGAAATTCTAACAAGCGGAAATGCTGCGAAATATTCCCAAACTCCAATAAACCTTTAAAGCTTATGATTCTTCACTCAGATGATATGAAGTTTGGTTTTAATCAGCTTAACACAAGTAGCCAATTTGTGATATTTTCCTTTCATTTGAAGCTGTAGCATTTTATGGAAGAAATTTCCTTTAAAGCGCAAAGGAATAAATATGAAAGAAACGCGAGAATCATTGTCACAATCGTTAGTCCTTGTTGCACAAGTCGGTATCACAACAACACAACTTCATTGGTATGTTACTGATTGTGATTTCTCGACACGTATTCCTCGCGAACTAAAAGAAAACTATTTATCGAGCAACAAAAAAAGTTTTTCTCAAGAATATTTGAAATTATGCAATCATTCCTATAGAAACTGATAGCACAACTGGCACATTAAGCTCAAGAAAGTTTGTAGATTTGTCTTCCCAGAGAAACGACGAATGTTGGTTTGCTGAAGTTGAATGACATTATTTTCGGCAGCATTACAAATACTGCTCTCGGTATAGAATAATTTATCGCACATTTTTAAGCGCTTGATGCAAAGGCAGCTTTTTTTTCACGCTAACTGAAGAAAATGCGATGCTTCACATCTGCGCTTTTCATAAGGATTTACATCGAGATACAGTGCTCTAAATGTCGTATTCGTCCAATTGCGCTTGTTGGTCTTACACCTTGGATAGATTTTGCACAGAAATTACATCCATGAAATTTGATGTGCACTACAACGAAATCCAACCGTAAAATGTGGTTTCATCCATCAATTTCTCCAACACCTGTTTGATTGTCGCTGGTTTAAGCTTCGCATGAGAAACTTTACCAGCCCACCCATGAAGCTACGATCATGATGGTTGGTGGCAGCTTTTTTTTTTAATGCATGCAGCCAATTTAGACCGTCTGACACGACTTCCCACCCACTCGTGAATGAGATACATTCACTGGAGTTTTTAGTAAAAAGCCTCTTGACAATTGCTATAATCAACAAGCAAGTATGTTATAACAGCATACTTCTTCATGATACGGACCATGTTTTTGCGCTTATCTACTGGATCAATACTTTTTCCTTTTCTATTACGATCCACATGTGGATGCCACATAGAAGAAAGTTGGTGCTCAAATTGATTGATAAGTAGTAGGTTTGTTTGACAGAATTTGACCATTTAAAGAACTCATTAAACATTAAACCTCAGCAAAATTCAGAATTTCATCCCATATTTTCAATTTTTAAATTCAAATCGGAAGATGTTTGTAGTAACATCATTGAGAAGAAATTGCCAAAGGAAAGAGGATATAAATTTGGCAGAGGTCGTAGGGAACATTCCTTCTGTAGAAGAAAAATATGCTGAAATCCGCAGATACTTAAAATATGCTCAAATCTCTTCCCCATAAGAACAACTCAGATAGCAGAAGATTTTGAAGCTTTCACTTTTTTTGCACATTTCTGATGTTTCTCCTTTCCCTCTTCTCCCATTTGTAATGAGATACATTTTGGAAATAAACGACGATGTGAGAATGATTCGATGAGCCGAAAAATGGAAATCTGTGAATAATGTCATCATGCTTTATTGGATTCTCTTCTTTTTTTCCCCAATATTTAGCTAGTAGATGCGTGAAGTAAAGTAACTTTCTGTGCGTTTGCTGCCGAATATAAATGGAAAAATAGACTGAGTCGAAATTTGCATATAATTTCACAGCTTCCGCTATATACTGTTATCAAGTACGAAGGTCAATGATACCAGTGAGCGAATCGAGCATTGATTAGACTACTTGTGGCATTTTTAATGGAGCTAGCTTTGAAATGCAAAGAGCACCTTTATTAAAATGTAGCTAACAAATGAAAGCATTTACCTGACATCGAATTGTCGAGCAGCCTGCACGTTTTATTTTATTGATTAGAGTCGCCTCAGCTGTGAAACGATAGCAAAAGTCGAATGTGCTGGAGCATTCGACTGTTTCATCTATAAATTCAATTTTATTCGTCAACTTTTAAAAATGCTGAAATTGATTTGATGCACCAATTACGAACAGTTGAGCTGACCCAATTAATGTGCTTAAAATCTCAGCTATTTTCTCATTAAACGACCGCATCAGCAATCGTCTCTCTATGATTGAAACCATATTGATGGCTTTACTAAAGAATTTGTGGAAATACGATTCGCGTTGAGTCGTGCAGAAAAGTATAAACTCAATAATTCTATTGATGTAATTGATCTCGCCACACTGTATAAAATAAATTGGCTCTTATAATAAAAGAGTACAGAATTTTTATCTCAAAATGCACGAAAAGATAACAAAAACTTTGAAGAACTCGTTGATTATTTGCGTTGTAGCAAGATAACTACTTCATATTCGACAGATTTAGAAATTTTTTCTAGTGCAGCAGAACAGTTATCTCAAAAGTAGGGCATAGATATCCGTTTTAATGAGGAATGGAGCGATGGATATATGAAATAACGATCTGTACGAATTTATGGGAATGTATGGATCCGGTCGCGTCCTATTCAACATCATTAAATTTGTATACAATTGTTTCGCGTTTTTTTTTCGTTCCGTGTATGTTATTGTGAAGCATTCGTGTTTATTTAAGATGGGGCGGAAAGGAGACGAGCTATATGAGGAGATGGCATCTCATTATTGGTCGAGAACTTCTTTGGTCGAAAACAAATGGCCAAAAAATTTAAGGGTTGCTGCCGCTGTACATGCATACAAAATGCGTTCTTGACCACACATGCTTCAAGTTCCTCTTGTCGCCCTTTTAATTTGTTCGATAGACGGCTTTGCTCCCCTAAATGCTGCTTTCTTTTCGAGTTTATAAATCGTGTAGAATTGTAGCTTGCCCACTATTATGGCGAAATTAATTTCTCTCTGAAATCGAATGAAGTTACACAGTTTTAAGAGAGTACCTTTGAACGATACGGTAAGATCTCCTTTTTCGTAGAATTTCTGTGGTAGTTTAGTATTTCTATAGTACGTACGCATTTATGACTGATTTGTGAAGCGCTCTGCCTAGATTTCATGTGTGTGGATCACAAACAGAAACTGTTTGTCCTAGCAAGAAACTCAGCGTCTAATCAACATTTGGTCAGTTCGCCATGGAGCATTCCTGCTGAGAGATTTTAATAGCGATTTTGCGTCGTGGGAAGAGGGTGGTCTCAGCAGACTTCCTTGAACGATGAACTTCCGATAGGATCATGTGTTTGATATGAATTTACAATTATTAAGCACGCCTACCGTACACTATGAAGGAAGTTAGAACATAAAAGCGCAATGGAACTGTACCCCAATATATGTGACTCAGCATGTGAGTGCCAGCTGAACCACTCTTAAACTTTCGTCTTCAAAAACAACGTTGAATATGCAGCTATCTCTATGAAGCATCTGGTAAAGCAATGATGCCGCATATTTTGTTCACAAAGCTAGTCGTTTAACAGACGCCTCAAAAAATGGGTTTAACCATGTCATTTTAAAAATGGAATGCCTTGAAATGTATCAGATATCTTGGCAAAAGAAGCAAGTGGTTTAAGTTGTCTGCGATGTTTAGAGGATTGCTTTGAAAATAAAGAGGGAAATTTCATCAGTTCATAAACTATGAAGGATGAAGAAATCGTCTGATACGCTTATTCATGATCCTAGGATGGGTTGCTTTTTAGAAATTCACCTTCTGAGGGATGTTCCAGTTAAAGAAATATTTCACTTTTGGCTTCGGCAACAATTCGTAATATTTTTCGTCGTTTAAAAAAGCCTGATTTTGATATGAATATCCTCTGGGTAATGCGTTCTATGTACTGTACGATAGCTGAAGAATCGCGCTATGAAACTGATCAACAGTTTTGCCTATAGATTGCTAGGGAACTTTTTTTCTCATAACAGCATCTTATCGAGCGTTGCTTTAGAGAGTTACATCTTAACTCGTCACAGCAAAGTCTCTCTGATGGCTTCTGCTCTTTTGAGTTTATTGCACAAAGTAGCAGCACATGCTGCGAATTGCTACATAAGGCTATGGGATATTGCCGTACATTGTATGCCCACCCATTTTTGCTTCCATTATGCCAAACAAGTATTTTAAAAAAGCATAGCAATAAACCTTATTGACGAATAACCCATGCCAAACCGCTGATCTATTTCGAAGCATCGTTTGACGTTTTTCGAAGGTTGCATTTAGTGAATAACTCTCGGACTGGCGCATAAGTCGGGCAACGATTCAATTGTGTATGACTCTGATGTGAGACAATGCGTGTTTCTTACAAAGCTGTGAAAGCCAGTTTTTAAGCTGAGGATTTGTTTACTGGAGTGATCGAATGAGAAACAGTGATTTCCCATCAATTTTATAGTGTCATCCATAAAAAGAGGATCATACAGGTGTACTATGGAGTGAACAGGTATGACGTTGATAAGTTATAAATAGTGTACTGCATGTCTGCAGTGAAGCATGCCTACTAGGAGAAGTTATTGTGCTGCTGCAATTGGCCCACGAGGACATTTTTTCAAGTAGTCTCTTCAAACGGTTATTTCGAAGTAGGCACTAGGTCGTTCAACAAGTGACTATTTCCAATCCCACACGTTCTCCCACCCTCCCCCCCCCCCCCCCGACG